>JAQIXX010003207.1:0-20703 GCA_034700605.1 Willowsia nigromaculata
TTTGTCACAGGATGAGAGCTGAAAATGGCATCCACTACTTGTTCTGAAGCCTTTGTGAATCGAGCACCCGCAGCATCTATGCGACTGTTATGGTATAAGCGATGGAGCTCTGGAATCATGAAGCTTGACACAAGATCTGCTGCCAGTTCTTCCTGCTCAAAGTCGGTCATTCTGAAAAAGAAGTCACAATTGCATTTAAAATTGCTCATTTTAATTCACGAGTTGTCACTTGAACAGTGAATACTGCAACTCATACGATTGTCTTGCTGAATATAAAGCATCATTGAGAGTAGTGGCCATTTTTTGGACGTGAATTCTTGATTGATCATCCGCAACCCTGTCACAACTCTCCAGGAAGATTTCTTCAAGGTACATGTCCACGGTTGCTTGATGAATGCCGGTAACCTATGCATAGAAAATTTCATTCATAACAGCATAATAGTTATTGCGATATTCACTCATGTTATGGGGGAATATGAGAAACAAGTGTCATTACATGTTTGAAAATTTCATCGTTAGCTCGTCGTGCCTCCTCCTCTAGATATCGCTTTCCTCCTTCTGCTGCTTCCTTTAGTTTTCTCTCACGCTCAGCAAGAAGTATCAAAGCATGTATCTTACGTTCATCGATGAGACGGATCATTTCTTTATCTAGGAAATCAATCATTTTGGCCAAAGTTTCACCCTCCAAATGTCCAACAACCTCTTCAACTGGAGTATCCTGTGAAGAATTGAAATGAGGGTCACGTAGGTTGTATAAACGATAATATGATCATAAATCATGGTGGTATGTGCGAATTGGCCAAACTATGTTAATTATGATTGATTACCCTCGTGTCCTCTGCTTCTACATTCTTTTTCATTGCCATCAATTTCTGCAGTCGACTTTCTTCCAATCGTTGACAGTTAGGATCCATGTCATACATCAGTTTGAGACCGAGTATTTCATTCATATTTTTGTCAATTTCATTTCTTATCTACAATCACGTTTATGTGTTTCATAACGCAGCGGTTTCATTTTCATCCAATAATGTTGGTGATAAGAAAGTTTTTAAAAACATGCTTTTGTGAACGTACCAGTTTTTGAATGGTTCTTCCCCGTGCAATCTTTTGTAAGAGGATAATATGTGGTTTTCTTAACTCCTCTTCTTTGTTCTCATTAATGATGATTTCAGGCGTTTGTGGTCTGCCCATTTGATCTCCGTTTGAGTCCATGTGCCCCAGATAGTTCAGTTGTTCCTTGGACTTCATTCCATGACCTAGCACAGTAAACGTCAAAATTTATTGAGATTTGGCCATCGCCATTTTCAAACTAACGATCGTAAGTAATAACTAGTTTTATGCTGATTTTATGCATGAGCAACTGCTATTAATGATCTTAGCATACCTTTGAATGATAGGTAAATATCTTCGAGTTTCTTCTCTAATCTTTGGATTGTTCCTACCGGTCGACATTTTTCTATTCGATTTTTGAATTTATCCACGTCAAACGTGAGGTCATTCTTGATGAAAGATGGATCTTTAGTGATTCTGTCGAGATCTACACTCAAGAAAAAGGCAGTCTTATTATTACATCTTCACATAAAAGTCCATTTTCTTTAATTTTGTATGCGAAATGATATGGAAGAGATACTGTCAAAATCATGGAAATTCCAGTAAAATTGATTTGTTTTCTTTCCAACAGTCCCGATGCCACCCCCATTCCTTGTAAGTGGTGCATAAACTCTGGAATCGAATTGAGTATAATCTTTGATTATGTCCCTCTTCGGTGGTTCTTCTTCATGAAGATATTTCCTCTCGAGTTTTCTCAAGTCTGGTGTATAAAGAAAATACAGGTATTTCTTTTGTAAATGATTGATTGAAATTTTAGCAACGTTAGACATACCTCGGAAATACTGATGTTTAATAACATTAAAATTTAAGCGCGATTTTTTCTTTAGTTTTGCATGAAGTCTTTCTAGCCTTAGCGTGTGATCGTTGGCTACCCGTGATGAATACTCATGAAGGAGTCGAGTTGTCAATTCCATTTTTCGCTGACGCAATTTGTCCAGTTCCTGAGAAAATGTTACTGGTTATAAAAGTGTAATTCATCCAAATAATATGGTGTCAAAATAAGCTTTACCTTTTCCCGATCAGCCCATTGTTGCGCTTCTAATTCTTCCATGAGCTTGATTCGTTTTTCAAAGTCTTTCTCATTTTCCACCTCCCGATCTACGTATTCAAGTTGACGTTTGGAAAGAGCTCTTTCAATTATTACAATGTCGTCCAAAGAGAAAGGCAATCCTTTTTCCCATGTTAACTTGACTGCGTTTATAATTCGATTCGTTATTAAATATTGAGCCATAAAATATAAATTTTAAAAGTATGATAGCTAGCCGGAGGGGTCAACTTTACCTAAAGCCAATAGTTTGGGATATGCACCTGAAAAATAAATGCAATCACGATTAGCTGCAATTATATTTATATGAGCATTTCTTTGTAAATGATTTTTATGAGGGAGGAGACAAACCAGGATAAGGTAGAAAGTACGGTGGAGAGTATGGATCCGTTTGACATTCCGCTTCCCGATAATCTGTCTGAATAGACTTATTCATGAATTTCCCCCTACTTCTTTTACTCTTTTTCCCATCTTCAAATGTGTTTGGCTCAAAATCGAAATTGTCCAGCTTATATTTAGGTTGGCCATATCTTAGAAAGAAATATGAAACGTGTTTTGGTGGAATTTCATTGATGAAAATAAATAGGTAAAAGATTGACTTTGTTTCATGCTAAATACCTAATGGCATATTTTGCCCTATTAGCACCAGTCACTTCATCGACAAGGCGAGGTAAAGGTAGGGGCCCAGTATCTGCCGGTACAATTGGAACTCTATAATATAGGCATAAACATATTAGGGCAATATTGACATTGACACAAACGGATGATGAAAAGTACAAACTCGTAATTATAATATTATTAATTACCCATTTACGTCATATTCTGGTAAAAAGTTTTCCAGAACGCTTGGTTTCATTTCTTGCATGCATCCTCGAATTCTTGAAGTATTTTTCAAACCACTGAACATGGAATTATATACTGGGCGCAGTGTCTACAACAGTTTTAGAGTATTAACATGAATTTTTATGAAATCTTATCTCATGAAATTTAATAGGTAAATAATAAAAAGTGCAACAATGCACTCACAGTTCTTCCCCCGGATCGTAATCCATATTGCGCACTTTTGACGAAATCTTCTCTTGAAGGTTGCGTGAATGTAGAATCTAATTGAAAAATAAGTAGTAAAAGTAACAATATTAGCTGCATATAAACCAATTCCATCCAAATTTGATATATGATAACATACCATATAGGAAGTCGTAAGGCCGACTTTCTCTGACAAACCAACGGTTAGGTGGAGTTTTATATGTTTGTAGGTTATACATGATGATGATAGCTTAGTGTTTAGGCTGGGTCAATGATTTAGTGGAAAACTCTTCCCAGCTGAAATTTGTAAAACTGGCACATTCAATTTTTATTCAGCTAAGGTTTTATTTTTCAAAGAAAGCAAGAGAAAGTATGAAGATTTATTCTTTACCTCAGGTAAGGGAGCCCAATGTAATACACGTTTAGTCAGATGAGGTGATCAAGTCACTTTCAACTCTCTAACTGCAAACCAAACGTTCACATCAACCAGATCATCCATGATGAACCGCACGAAAGTATCCATGGCTTGTTTGGTCAATGCTTCGACTTTCTCCGGAAGGGAAAGTGAAAGGCAAAATATTTTCTCTTGAAAAAAGTTCAACTTTCACTTTTTTGTTTGTAGACAAGTGTCTTTCAGCTCAATCTTGTTTTGCTGATAATCAAAAAACTGAGATTAAAGACTCCTTCTTGGTCAAAATGAATTCTGAGGACGCTGTCGCTTCATCGTCCAAAACTTTGGCGAGAACGGAATTTATGAAGGAAATACAAGAGTTTATACAACGTAGATGGCGAAATGATTCTCATTTTAGATGGGTCATCATTGGAGGCGCTGTTTATATTTCCTTACGATTGACATCATTTGACATTTACAGCTTGAGGGCTGTGAAAAGCTTGTTCAACTTGTTGCACAGAAAGGTGAAAATTCCAGAGTCAGTTCTAATGTGGTTAGGTGAAGTCGAGTCCGAGGTTCCATTTGGCAGGCTAGGGTACATGCGGTGCCTTGAATGTGACTCTGATGTTCTAGAAAAGTATGGGATACCTATGAATACCGAGAAATGTCTTCGGGATGGCTTCCATTACTTGCCCTGGGAGTTCTACCCTCAGTTCGATTTGAATGAATTCGATCCTAAAGTCACACCGCTAACTTGGAGCTACGGAGATGTATGAAATTCAATTTATTAACTGGTTTTCTATATAAAAAACGACTTCAACATGTTTACTCGCTAAAATCTACAATTTTCAGATTACTGATCCAGGCTTGATTATGCCAATTGGTTGGTACAATGACATGAGTGGTGAAAATCAAGACTTTGAATTGTTCTGTAGATACATGAGGTTTGATGAGTTGAAACAAATACTTAAAATAATCTGAGGCTTTCATTTGGAAGTATACTGTTTCTGTTTATAGAATATATGGTTATTTGCCACCATCGTCCTACGTGGAATTATTTAGGCATTGTAAAATTATGCTGCTTGCTTCCAATGAGAGGCTAATAAAAATCGGTGATCCAGGTATGGTTTTCTAAATCATTTCACATTTCAGGTATGGCTGACTATTATTATCAAATCCCAAACTACTTTTTAAAATTATTCAACATTTTTAGATGACAAAGTTTACATTATCGTTCACGGAGCAATAGATGTTTATTCAAATCGTATTGGACCTCACAATGACTTAATTCGTTTGAGAACAGCTACACATGGAGGGAACATAGCATCTTTGTTTTCTATCATTGATCTCCTATCAGTTCGTATAACTACTACCCACACAATTTTGTTGCTATTTTAATGTTTGCTATTCGTTGAAATGAAGAGAAACTTTGAAATACGTTCAATTTAGGGCTATGCAAAATGTATCAAGTCCATTTATGCTGTTTCTAAATTAAACACGACCAAAATTTTGGTTTTCCCAATTGCTGCACTAAAAGATTACCTGGTTCGAAATCCTGAGTACTTGGTATCATCCATCGTTCGGGTGCTGGAACGCGGATACCGTTTTCAATACCAGCTAATGCACGTTGCACTGCGTCTAACCCCATTGGTTTCTACTTTGGATCCTGAACCGCTTTACGAACAACCGCTAGTGACAATACCGGAACCGGAAGAAGAAATGTCGGAAAATGTACGCAATAAAAGCATAGCTCTTATACTTTTATTTGCCTTTGATGATACGAGAAAATCTTCAATAATAAACCGTAGATAAAAGAAAAAGCGATCCAAAGTTTCATGAAGTTTCTGGAAATGGATGATATACATTTTTTAATGGAAAATTGCAATGTGATGGTTTTGGATGCTGAGCCTCCAACAAATGATATTGCAGCTATCCAAAATTCTATACTCAATCACCCTGTACTCAAATAAGATATTAATACACTCTTTTAGAAATAACAATGACTATGATATTTTTATATTCAATACATAAAAAATTGTTTCCTATTAGGACACGGCTTACAGATATATATACGCAGGAACAATGGAAGAATTCTATTTGAAATCCAACTTGGGCCCAATGGATCAAAATGCCAAAAGGAAAATTGTTGAAGAAGCCGTTGTTCCAGCACCTCTAACGAAATTTTATGCAGGCGAAGGCATTGGTAGCTTAACTGGCATTCTTGGTTATTTTAATTTAATCTTTACTCGTTGTTTGGAAAGATGCATAGTGGTGACCATAGATCGGTTGACACTTCAGAAGTAACGAATTCAAAAGAAACTAAAATGATATTTCATTTTCAAAAATGTAAGAGATATTAAATGATTGAAAAATTTAGGATTTTGGAGAAGAATCCCATTTCTGTTTTCCCAATTGCTTATGGCGCTGTCTCCAAAATGTCAGCATTCGCTCGCGCAATGGACTTTGCACTAGAGTGGGCAAGTGCGAAAGAGGGCCAGTATATTTACCAGTAAGAAGCTTCCTTCCAAATCTGGCATTTAAAATAATTTTCAATTATACTTACTATTTTGACAATGCCTCGTTTGGTGATTTTTTTAGCAAGGAACAAATGTGTTACGACTCTTATTTGATCCTGAGTGGTCGTGCAAGAGCGTACCAACTGGATTCAATGGAGCATAGAGCAATTCTGGAATATAAAGTACGATGCGGATGCATTAATTTGGTTGAAATATTGAGGATTTCTCTAAAGATTATTATATGGTCATATTATTTGCGAATTCCATAAGGAAAATGATTGGATGGGCATAATTGAATCACTGCTACAATCCAAACGACGTAGTAAAACCTGCGTTGTCATTCGGGAAACAGAATTTGTGAAGATCCCCAATAGTCTCTTGCGGAATATTGTTATCAACTACTCTGAAGCAGCACAAATCATGCTAAACTTTCTTGTGCAACGAACCCTGCATAGTATTAACCTAAGCCCTAAGCATTCACAGAAACTTCAAAGTTGTGAGCGATTTATGGGTATTCTAAATTAGATGATCATGATAATTTAGGTCGCCAGTTTGAAATGCACAATTACGAATTAAGATCAACCGAGGAGGCTCATAGAGAAAGCAGAAGAGTACATTCGGTGGCACTAGTACCTGTCGCAGAAGGAATTCCTTACTCAGTGCTTGCAGTAGAGATCAAAAAGCATTATCTGAGTTGGGGTAACTTGATTCATTGAGTGCATATCAAATTATTTGTTACGTAATATTGTTAATTTACAATGCATCAATGTGTTGATGTCTGTCAGGCTCTTGTGTCATATTGACTTACGAAAAAATGCTGCAAATGTTAAGGAAGACAGAAATTACAGTTAAAGAACAAGTTTTGCTGGAGATGTACATCTTAAAGGAAATGGAAAGGAATGATCTGGTTATCTTTGTGGTGATTGAATTGTCGTAAAATTTTATAACTGCTAACGCTAAACCTTTCTTTTGCCACTTTACTAAATGCTCCATTTGTCCGTAAAGTGTGTTCCCAGAATACACTACTGGAATCAGATTTGTTCATCGCATTCCGAGGTAATATTTACCGTTGGTTGTTCTGAGCTTCCAAACATACCTACCGTCCCAGAACCAGTGAGTTTGGTACTTGTTAACAATCATACAATATGGCTTCCATTTGGAGTTCAGAGTACAAATTTCTAGTTTATTTACATAGTTCGAAGAAGAGATAACAGGAAAAAAACTATCGACCCGGAGGAAGGAGTTAATAATTCTGCACCATGAAGATGGTAATTTTATATTTATACTTACTCATTAACAAAGTTGAGGGCAAACCGTATTTATGTGAAGAATTATACAATGCTTTAGTGGTTCTTCCAAGAAACACAAAGGAATGGCTATTCTGTCGGGATTGGATCCACTTCCATCATCACATTCGTCTCCCAAATTCAGCTTTTGACTACCAAGGGGCAATACCAGAAGAAGAAATTGTGCTAAACTATTCCAAATATTACTATACGTTAGAAACTTTCTTTTTACCACGTGAAAAGGAAAATGTAACTTGAAAAATTGCAGGAATCAAGCTATCACGGGTTGAAAAGGGATATACTCCTTACATCAGACCTGTCACGATTTGTGAGGTGGATTCAAGGGAAAACATTTGGTGTGCTTTTCAGCAGTGGTGGAGCTCGAATTGGCGCACAGTTAGGGATGCTGCAAGCTTTGGTCGAGTACAAAAAGATACCAATTGATATGGTTGTAGGTACTGGGGCTGGCTTTCTTCTAGCTGCATGCTATGCAATTTACCAAGATTATAAACATGTCCAAAATATAATTGAGAAAGTATTCAAAGTAGGCTTGCAAATTGTCTTTCAAATAAAAGATATACAAATACAACACATTTGCTATGTAACACATTATCACTTTGTTTTTACTCAAAGGATTTCAAGAATGGGATTGCCAAGCGTAATTGGAATGATATAACGTTCCCATACATTAGCCCTGTGAAGGGAAAGCGGATACTTACATACTTTTACCAGCTATTTGGTTCAGTTCAGCTGGAAGACACTTGGATTCCAATTTGCTGTGTCACTACAAACTTGACATCCCAAGATGTTCGGGTTAACCGTAGTGGTAATTAATGATTAACTTTTGAAAATCTGTTAGTGCTTTTTAGAATAAGAAATCGATTCAAGATCGAAATATTGCGATGCATGTGTAGGACCGATATGGGTATACATTCGTGCCAGTCTATCCCACATAAATAATAGTCCACCTATTTGTGACCCAATCGACCAGGATTACATAGTTGATGGAGCTCACGCTAATTCTCTTCCACGTATGCACGTGCCACTTTTAGCCTTGATTAAACTAAAGTTCAGAGTTCATAATAATGCTTCCAATATTCATATCATTAGAGGACATCATCAAGGAATATGGAGCGGAGTATATAATTGCATTCAACACACTTGGGGGAAAATGGACAAGGAGTACTGAAAAAGCGGATCCCAATGTTAGCGTCTTTCGATTTTTAAAGAAAACTCTATACACTGTAGTTAAAAAATTAGGCTTGGCTAGCCCATCAATTGAGACAGTTTTCGCACAACTTGCAGTAACACAGACCAGAATGTATGCGGCGGTAAGGGATCACGTTTTAGCAGACGTATACATATTTAACACGTAAATTACCACCTGGAAAACTCATTAAGTTGATAAGACAAATGTTATACGCAGGGAGCAGAAACTGTCAGCAATTTAAAGTATGTTGTGTACGTCCGACCTCCTGTCGAGCATATGCCTTCACAGACATGGGAAAATCTTCCTACTTTGCACGTAAATTAAATATGATAATGAGATTGTCTGATAATTTGGAATAATATTTTCCTTAAATTGAAAACTTCACGGGATTGTGATGTAGCCAATTTTTCTCATTCTTACATAGAGAACAGGATACTTTTACATGAAAGCAATTCTCGATAAAAACCCATATCGAGAGGACATTCCGTTTAACGTCTTTTGGACAAACATTAAACGAACATCAAACAACCTGGCAAATGAGAGTGGAAGAGAATTGCACATTTTCAATAGATAATCCAATGTTTTATTGCTTTCTATAATCTTTGTTATATGTATGTATTTGCGTGTGTATATTAACGGTAGTGTTTGAAGTAAGAGTTTGATCAAATCGATTAAATGTGATTAAGATGTTCTTACATTTATTAGCGTCTGTAAAAGCTAAATGAGTTTGAGCGGTTTTGTTATTTCTTGTTTTGTGATTAAGCCTTCGCTTGTATGTAATAGTCTACGTCTTAAGTTTAAGTTTAATACTGCATGATTTCATGTAATACCAGAAGGTAACCCTGTTTGTCTTCAAATCGACCTTCATATCACTTACCAATATTTGACACTTTCATGGAGTTTCCTTACTCAAAAGCATGAAGAGGTTTATGCATAAATAAATAACTAGTTATTCTAGCCATACACGATGATTCCGAAATGGTATGTGTTTCGAGTTGAATAATTTGACAGTTAGTATGATACTTTCATCAGTTCCTTACGCTCATCAGTTAAAACTACTCTAAGAGGTTAAGTAGGGTTAAATAAGGTCCCTGTGTGCAAGTTTCAATTGGTCAAGCTAAGCTATGCTACTCGAATTTGTTGCCCAGCTTATAAACAAACATTTTATAGACTGCAGCTTACTGCTGTTACAAGATAAATTTGAGAGCACGCTAGGTCAACGGGCTAACTCCATTTTATACGCAACTGAAAATATTGCTAAATTTACAATAGATTTTTGGAACGGTTCTCATTCAGTCAGTTTACCTTCTTTACCATTAGCTTTCAGAACGCATTTGTCTAACTTGCGCCAGCTTAATAACCAGTGCATGATTACGCTATTGTTTGTCAACTACTTGTCGTCCAATTTCATGAGCCGAGTTAAAGATGTGATTGCTCCAACATATCTACCCATCTCAAGAAAAGATTTGGACTATTATATCTTCATAGCAGAACCAAGTATGCATGAGAAACTACTTCATATCGAAGTGTTTGTTAGCAAAATCAAATTTAAGGTAGCTATTGGGGTGAACCAAGATAAACAGATAAAACTGAACACAGTCGACTTTTTCGGGGGTGTAAATGGGTCGCCAAAACTTTTAGATTTACCTGTGAATAAAGTTGCTGCTGTTAAAGAATCCATATTCCCAGACTTTATATGGAATCTTCGTGGATACACACTGCAAGTTACTATTCCTTATGCCAGAGCACTGTTAGAAGTTAAACCGGGACATTGGACAGAACTAAAAAATGCAAAGCGAGGGAGCTGGAAATATTTGTTTGAAGAGCACCTTATGGTTAGCAGCCATTTATTTATTTAGAGTACAAGCATAATGAACGTAATGATTAAATCATCTTTTAAAATGTTATAGATTAAATTCAATTTCACATATCACATGTTTCCATCAACGGGTGTGGATGGTAAGATTGGAGCTGGCGGTACTGGGGTTCAGTTCGCAAACGGAACTTGGATCGGTTTAACAGGGGATCTATACTATGGCCGTGCAGATTTGGGTTTAGCTGCCGCAAATACAGACAAACGAGGTAAATTCCAAAACTATTTATTAAATTATTGATGGATAAAAATTCGTTAAATTTTGTTGCTTTTCAGTTCAGTACATTGGATTCACCGACACATATTTCGACATGGGATGTTTAACGTTTGTCACAGGAGAACCTGCAAGGCTATACAGCACTCTGGCAATATTTTGGACTTTTACTGTGTCCACCTGGATTTTGATAGTAATCAGCACAATTGGGTCAATGTTTTTCTTGTTTTGTGTGACAAATCGATTACAAAAACTTGATTTGGAAAGCTCATTCATAAAACGAAACATACAAGTTATTCTTATCTTAGCCCCATTTGTTGAACAAGATTCTACAATCATGCCCATATCTACTCCAGTGCGCTCATATATTGCATTCTGGCTATTTTTTACAATGATTGTAACAAATTTTTATCGCTCAAAGCTTGTAACATTGTTGGCGTTCCCTGTTTTCAATACACTGCCAAAGACATTTGAAGAGCTGGCGATGTCTGACTTTCAAGTAGGCTTCATGAAAAACGGAGATTCTGCATTCAACACATTTTCAAAAAGTAAGGATCCAGTTTACGTTGAGTTAATCCAGCGTATGGAAGTTATAAAAGGAGTCAATGTGGAATGTCTGGAGAAAGTGGTGCGTAATGAAAGGTACGCATGCATTGCATATGATTTTGATGTGGTATACTTGAAACAAAAAAACTTCAGCGATGTGGATGCCAGGAAGCTGAGGAATGCAAATGCAAGAACGTACAATATATGGCTTGGAATCACGACTGAGGCACATTCCATTTATAGGATGAATTTTGGTAAGATCATAGGTCAAACCGTTCCTTTCCATTTGGAAGCAATTTGGGATGAAATGGATATGTTTGCAAATGTCAGAATGCCAAAATTAAAATGGTGGAAGGAGACGAATCAAACCCACAAATTCTTAGCACATTACGAAGAAAATCATAATGAGTTGACAGCTCAAAACATCAAAGGAGTATTTTACGTATTTACATATTGTATAATCGTCAGTTTGTGTACATTTTTTTATGAAATTTGTTGCCGATGTGTGGCTTGGTTTTGTGTTTAATGATGTACAACTTTCTTGCATAAGCATTGTATATTCTGCATCTAAAATTTATAAGAGCAGTATCAAGCCATGTAATATATGCATTCATTATAAATAATTTTTTATAGAATTTCCAAGTACTGCTTGCTGATATATTGTGTTTCGGCATATTGATCAATAAAATAATACATACCGGATGTTTGAGGTTTAATAATACAAATGTCGGGTATTCAACAAGTATTTTGTCGTGGTTGTGGTGGCTTTTTAACGATTGCGTAGATTATTATAGCGGTAAAATTGTGTTTAGAAGAAATGTGTGTTCTGTATTTCATTAATCTGTGTGATGGCATACAGGATTGCATAAGCAGCCCAATCCAATTAAAATTTACTAGTGAAAAAAGTGTCCAGTGTTATGCAAGGTTTATTAAAAGTCATTGCAGGTGTGTGTTGGAAAATTTGCATACAAATATGACATAATTTTCCAATTCCAAACCATTGATCGTTTTTCCTGTTGATAAGAAATGTTTTTATTTTGAAAGAATTGCCTTTATTGCCTAAAGTTTATTTTGGAGCGAACAACTTCTTTCATCCTTTATTAAACTTATAAGAACATCATAAATATTTATTGCACGTTGTGTTGAGCAATACTGCATTTCATCATCCACAACAACAAGTCACATCCTTTAACAATGGCTTCAGCAATATAAGCAAGAAAAGAACACAACCTTACATTTTCATATTATAATTCATTACGTCAGTGACGTTCTTCTGTTCTCTTGTGATTTTGTTTCAAATCACGGTATGATCATGTTTGCAGAAAACTCTGTAACAACACGTTGCCCTGTTCAAGATTTACTTTTATACTTTGCAAGTGGAAAAAATGTTTCGATTTTTTGGACTGGCTCCAACATATTTTAGCTTTCTGCTCATTCAGAAGAATGAAATCTGCCACAGATGGCGAATTAAAATAGTGAAAATATTATAATACGTATAGAAAATCCTTATACAGCTCTCGTATAAATGAAATGAAGCAGATTGCAAAATACATGCATATGTCATAAAAAGATCGCATTATGTGACGTGACGACTTTCTACTTTCTCTCTTGCCCATGCGCACCAGCCGTTTCAAACATGCTTATATGCACTTGACTTGGTATACTCTACTACTACTGCTACTTAAGCGCTAAGATAGAACCTACTTCAACAGCGGAACAGAGCGTAGCAGAAATGCGATCGAAGAATTAATAATATTTTTATCCAGTCGCAGTCGTGTTCAACACTGTATGCTAGCTGGTGAAAGTAGCAGTAGAGCTAGGAGAAAGCAGCTTAAATACATAGTGTACTTCCTCCAATTCTGTGTATTTCTCGCATGATGGGTTGATCAAACCATAAACAACAACTGCATGTCAGAAAGCATGGATGCCAGGCCAAGACATTTGGTAGGCTCCTCTACAAACACAAAAAAGGAAATAATTTGTTTAACATATGAACTACATACACACATATTGGAACTGAGGGATCGAAAATAATATGTTGTGAATGGTAAATATACATTCTAATAATAACAATATCACTAGCACATGCACGCAAACAAGTAATAATATACATAAAAAATATTACGACTTTCACCCGACTTTCTCCTTTATGGAGTGTGTTTTAACTGGATATGTGCCACCATTACAAATGAAGAAGTGAATAAAGTTGCAGGTACGCCACTGGACAAGACGAAACTTATTTTTTTTAAGGAAATGAATAAGTGGCATGTGTGAATAAGTCTAGTTTCAGTTACTTTCCCCTCACAGTAACCACATGTAGAGTTGTAAATGGAAAGTTTAAACATAGACGGAAGTTGCGACACTTAATGAGGTATCTCTAGCATAGTTTGGAGTAGTATGTAAAAGTGCTCGTTTGGTGCAGTTTTTTGCGAAGTATCATTAAAATTTTGTTCATTTGGGGACAACAACCAATTTGTTCGGTTTCCGAATTGCCACATTGAGGACATTTCCAGTAGGTAATTTCTTTACATTTTTTAATGTTTGGTTTATTTATTTGACACTGACTGTGTTATTTTATTAGTCAGTGGGACGTTCCACTAGAGCTGCAATACAAATGGAAAGTATACAGCCACTGTGCAATAGTATGTCTTTTAAACTTCAAATCCGTTGCTCTTCATTGGAAATTTAAGGACTCTAAAAGGTACGAAATAATAAGGAACTTTTATTCAGCCCAGTGTATATTTATGTATTCAGTATAATAATACTGTGTGTTTTTTTCTCATTCACCAGATAATTTACTGTGCCCAGGGTCGTATTTATATTTTCCCCCACTTCTGCTAGAAATTTATATTTCTGGAAACAAGTTTCTAATCATTCATCATGATGCCATCTTGCAAGATGAATGAAACCAAACTGGAAGTGAACGAGAACTACGAAGAGGCGGACCTGAGCGATGTGGATGATGATGTATTCGTGAGAAGTGGTGGACGAAACGGCTATTGTTTGGAATATGACATAGCCAAGAAGCCCTTGATGACCCCTAGGAAAAAATCTGTAAGTGAATAGCCTATACTTGTATAAACGATGGCTTGTCGTCATTAAGGCTCTTATTCGAGTTTGTGGTTGTTTGTTTCGTTGATAGCTACCATTTTCACTAGAAACTTTTTTATATAATTTCCTTCTCTATAGACATTGTCAGTTTCCAAAATCATACTTAATCTTTCATGAATGTAATGAAATGACAATACGAAGAAAAACAAATGATTATTTTTCGTTTTCCTGGTACTGTATTGATCTATATAATTGGGAATGCTGATTATGTAAGGGAAAGATTGAGTGAAAGCCCATTTGGATGCTATAATGAAGTAAAATCCTTTTTCTATTTTTGCAGTACGCCTTTGACAATATAAAGAACGGTGGATTACATACAGAAGTGAGATCCTCTCCTCCTTCTCTGAAAGTACTATGCATACCCATGTGTTATATTATGATAGCTACATTCGCAATGTTAGGTAAGTATTAATGTTCATATGTATAACCAGGAATACAAAATTGATTTAATGGAATTAGCCTGTCAATTAACATGGACTCATTTTTAATCCAGGATTAGTTGCAGTAATAACCTTCCTAACAAACTACGTCTCGTGGCCCTTAAGCATATTAAACCTTTGGACAAAGCCCCCCAAGCGTTTAGACACATTCGGAGTGCGTCCATGTGATAATATACACGTAGAAGATGTTTGGGTTCAGCATTTTCCGAAGCTTCTTACTGAATCTGCTTTTCGTTTACTTGACGTTAATAACGATAGTATTGATGATATCATATTTGGCTATGCAACAGGTACATTGATGTCTTTATAATATGCTCTTTGCTACAAATTAGCCATCCATCATAATCGTAACTGATAACTGATGAATCCCATAATTTTGAATTCTACAGGCGCTGACGGCTATGGCGTTCCTGATTTTGTCTGTGATATATACTTTGCCGGCCAGAATCCGTGCTTCGGGGGTGTCTTAGCTCTGGATGGGCGGGACGGTTCAGAACTTTGGAGACACTGGACGGCACATGAGGTCTACGCTCTCAATTGCCACGAAGATATCACTGGTGATTCTATAAGAGACTGCTTAGTTGCTGGGAGAGCTGGAGTAAGTACAGTCCGATGACAACTGCTAAACCTTTCATTATATTGTTGGAACCACCATTCATCCCTTTACACATAATGATGCTTCTGTATTTGCAGGTGTTTTGTGCAATCAATGGTAAGGATGGCACAGAAATCTGGACTTTCGAAAAGGGTCCCGCCAAGAATCCAATCATGAATGTATACACTGCACAGTTTATCAGAGATCTCAACAATGATGGAGTTGTTGAGATTTTGGCCATCCATGGTGGGGACCCTTTAGCAGAACCAGGTAATCATCCGATTTAAACACGTTTGCAACAAAGCTAACGTTAAACTCAAAGTAATCCATTTTCATGCATTTTATAATTTTATAGGCAGTCTAACTAGATTGGCTGGCCGAATAATAATCCTTAGTGGGAAAACTGGGGAGGTACTTCAATGGCTGGAAACTCCTGATAATAAAGAGAGCTATTATTCACCTCAAATCCTCACAGGAGCAGATGGAACAGACTACATTCTTTACGGCACAGGAGGTGAAACGCATGGTGGTGGATTGTATATTGTATCTTTGAATGATTTCTACAGTGGAACAGGAAAGGTAACAGCATCAATATGTGTTTTTGATTGTTGAAGTGATTGAGTTGTTGGCCATCATAGCATCATAAAAAGTTTTGTACATAAATCTACCCCTAATGGAACATTCTCAGTTTTAAATTGAAAATTCAGAAAAAATGTGATTAATGGATAGATGAGCGACAGTATGATTTATAAACATTTTCGAGATAATTTTAAGGGTTACTGCTACAAAGCATGTCTGTATGCACACTTGATGTAGCATTTGCATTTTCAAAAAGTGTGTCACTATATTAAAGCAAAATTGAAATCTTTTTCTACTGTAAAAGTCACAATATGCACGACAATCATATTATCATGTCTTCTTTTTATGGAGAAGACTGAGAAATTCGATTGAAAGTTTTAGTAAGACTTCCTTGGTCATGCTTTCTCCTTCTTAAGCTGTCTTGGTTAAGAACTCGCCTAGGTATGAGTAGTTCGTAGTGTAATTCTAAGAAAAACGAAAATTGCATTATGTAGACAGTAATGAGGATTCACTTCGAAATATTATTCTTTAGCTAAGTGACTTATGCCATCGTTGTAATACGTGCTTTCAGTCTGATATGACATTTTCTAGTGTAGGCGTATCTATAATCTCATTTGTCTTATTAATTTTTCCTTTATACTAGTTAAAAATAGCTTCCAATTCAAAGACGATAAAATCCATAATACCATTAAAATTTTTTCATAGTGTTGTGCATACGCTCATGACGATATCTTTTGGTTTTAGTCAAAAACAATCTATGAGGACAAGTACAAAGGAGTGATGATTCCTCCTGTGATCACTGATATTACGGGAGATGGTGTTGATGATATTGTGATGGCCATGTTCAACTCTACGGTGGTAGCATTTGATGGAAGCAACTTTCAACAAATTTGGAATCACTCTTTCCCCTCGTCGGAGACATACACGTAAGCTGTGTTAAACACGATACTCCATTCCAATTACATTTATAGTCTAGAGCAAACTCAAAACATCAATATTGCATGATATGGGCTAATCTCCAGTAAAATTTTGAAGATTGATTCATAATCCAAGTTTTCATTCCATAGCTTTCAAAGACACGTCCATTTAATTTATTTATAATGAAGTAACAACCAATCATAATGACTTTAAATCGAATGACTTGACAAAAAGCCGTGTCACGTACATAAAAACCAATGTATGTATGAATACACAACGAAGACTACTTCTGTGTATTATTTATGTATGTAACAGAATGCCCCATTGTAACAGAGAATATGCTTTCACCTTGTGTTGAAGGGATTTTGCTTTTGATCTGCGTTTTAGACACAGATCAAAAGTATATATGTACCAATTTGTGATCTGTGAGTTTTAGAGATTATACTTAAATTAAATTATAAAGCTATTAATATGAATTCAAAAGATGTTTCGAGTCTGTGATCGCGAAATAAGTTACCAGTTGGAAAGAAACATGCATAGTCGCGATATAATATTTTTAGAATTTGTTTGTGGCTCACTTTCTAGAACTCCGACACCAGGTTTCTACAATGAAGACGAAATACCAGACTTTTTAGTCAAATACCAAGCTGGACCGGGGTTTCCAATTTACTACCACGCTCAGGTATGAATAATGTCTTTTGTTTCTTGTTTGAATATTGGACTGAATCTGTAAATAATATGAAGCGAAGTAACTGATCCAATTGCGTAGGTGTTTCAGACCTTACGAACTTAAATGACTTTGTGATACGTAGAATCTGCATAGACAATGTGGGCTTTTGTTTTACTTCACGTCTGGTTGGACTCATAAACTTTTCATAAATAATGAATACGAACACTCAATATTTCATAATATAACTTTTAGTGAAGGACTCGCTTCTTAGAAAGCCTGTTGCATATTACAATTATTGTGCTTTCAGATTCGTTGGTGTATCAGTGACGGATGCTCTCAATCACGTTTCATATCAGTTGAGCTTTTATTACTGTCTAATCCACTGTGACCGTTTTGTTCTATTTTGATTCAGCGAAATGTTGAGTTGATTTGAATTCATAAACTCAGAGGCCAGGCCATAGACCGAAGAAAACACGGTCGACCAATTTACAAATTGTAAAACTTTGTTGATGCGCGGTGTGGCAGATTTGTAGAACTCATATAAACTGTAGATAATTATCAATATTATTAGAATGAAATATATTTTTCCATGCATATACTGCCACACACGCGTAAGCAAAGAATAAAGCATTCCAAATTCTTACTAAAGTTTACTGTATGGGAGTTGCAGAGCTCATCATTTATGAGAACCATGCGGGTATCAATATAATAGTGCCCTTATTTAATCTCCGAACGCAATTCTTAGAATTTCTATTCCAGTTGAATTCATACAGTTTTATTACGTTCGTAATTTAGCAGCAAAAGTGTGTGATGCTACCTACAGAAGACGGAATATTGCTGACATCATTACTCAATACATGGAAAGTTATTCCTTATGCATGAGAAATTGTTTTCAATTGAAAACGGGCTTGTACCTAACTAAATGTTGTCATCAGTTCAGGGGTTCAGTCATTTTACGTCTCCATTTTAATACTAAATTTTGTAACTGTCAACTGTTGATTGCTAAACCAAGTGTACGTCAATGATTTGGAGAGCGCTCTATCTCACATTCTAAATGACAAAACCGTTCTCATTCATTATGTTAATCCAATACCCTTATCATATGTGCGTTCTCATTTCAGACAACTGTTTTGGACGGGAAAACAGGGATGCCTATATTGGAGACTCCAATAATTGACACAATCGGATCCCAAGCATCAACTCCTCTCATTCGAGCTGAAGGATATGGAAATGATATATTCCTTTATTGGAGCTCAAATTGTAAAGGATACGAAGGCAACTCATCAGAGTTTTCGTTTAAGAAAGGTTAGTTATCTTCTAAATTCCTTTCCTCGAATTGGCAAAATATGTATGTGTAAGTACCTACACGTGATCTTTTGTCATCTTCCAAATTACTATTTTATTTACTTTACTTGCCAGCTCAATTTTACTTGTCAATGAAAGTAGCTATGTCTTATGGCTAATCAATGGTCTATATATTTTCATACAAATGTAGTTTTTATCTACGAAACCATGAGATCATACATGCATGGTTCCCTATTGTTATCATGTCACACAAAAGAATGTAAAATTACATGGATGTCCTTCACGTGTTTGAGTACGTCTTGTTCTACTAGTTGAGTGAATCATCCCATTTGATCATTATTTTAGATTCGTAAGTCGAGGTTACCTTTCTCTTGTCTCTCTACCTTAATAAAGAGAAAGCTGATTAGAGTTTCAGAGAAAGCATAAACGTTTCACCAAAACATATCCTTTCTTATCTTTTGTCCTGTTTCCTACAGAAGGACTCTGTTGATCGGAACTAGGATTTATGGAGATGTCTTTTATTTTCCAATGAACTCAGTTAATGTTTTCGTGGTTTATATAATATGGTATCTGACACTGAAGGGTGTTTTTCGTCCTCTTCGACCTACTCAACACAAAATCTACACGAGGATACGTCTTCAGCTTATTTTTCTTTGTCATTCTCTTGACTAGATAAGATTCACAAAGCATTCATTACACGTGCGTAGGAAGCAAGAAATTAAATAATTCGAGATGACTTTTCATGTTGCTCTCATGCGGTTTGTCCATTTACTTGCTCTCTTCTAATTAAAATTCAAGTCTGATAAAATCTCAGGTCATTTTCCGCTCGAGCGCTCTCTTCAGGAAATGAGTTTTCTCATTCTTCAGGAAAACCATATATCAGGGTTAGGTTGTTAGGTATTTTGTTTTCGTTTTGCTACCACATCAATGTACGACATTAAGAATGTTCGTGCTGTCAATGTCATCGTATAAGAGTTTACAAACTCACAATGAAAGTAATACAACGGCTGCTGGTGTACAACATGCTAAGCCTTAGTTAGGCATTATGCGATCATTAATAATTTTTTTCTAATTTGGAGTGCTGAGAAAATTAATACTCTTTGCCAACAAAAATATTAAAAAGGACTAAATGACTAGCACGAGGAGAAAAGATCGATTCAGTGAACCATTACACGTCTTTTTTCAATAAAATATCTAATGAGATATTTAATTAATATGAAATAGGAAAGTATTCTGGTTTTCACAAAGTTTTTAAATGTTTGCTGGTGTATACATATCTACTGTGAATGCTTGTTCCTCTACCTTACAGTAGTAGCATAGTTTCTGTATATTTGATGCTGATAACAGGGTGTGATCCAGAATATTAAAAGAAACGCTGGGGAATACAAAACAAATATATTGTATAGCACATAACTATGTAAAACCGTCGTTTTTAAGTCTTTTTGACTCTTCGTAAATGCGAAAATTATAAGATATACGTTTAATTATATAAGCAACAGCAGATCAATACTAATTAGTGTAAATTCTTGTAGCATTCTGCAAGCTTTATACGGTTAGCAATAGCAAGGGTCTAACATCAAACGAACATAGCTACATATTTTTTTATAAATATGCTAGCATCAAAGATACCCTATACTCGCCACTATTACTCACATTACGAACTAGCTAACATTATGAATATAGCATTGATTTTTAAATTTTTGATACTATCTTCTGAGAAACTACTCAAAAGGCTTAAAATACTTTATGATAAAGGGATATTTATACTTGAATATAAATTTTTTCTTCTTAATCAGGAACAAACATACACGAACAATCTCGGTCGGATTTGTGCAAACTTCGATTTGGGAGTAAACTTGTCAACCAAC
>JAQIXX010003208.1:0-20701 GCA_034700605.1 Willowsia nigromaculata
GGCTTGAAAAATGAAAATTTGGGCCATTTTTAATCGAAATATTTAAATATTGCTGTCCCCTTTCTACATAATAGTCTAAAAATTGGTATTCTGGGACAAATTTAGATGCTGGTTATTACTGTGTAAACCATTTACAAAACCAAAATTGAGAATATACTGATTTTGAAAAACCTAAGGGTCAAAGGTCACGGGGGCGTGCCGATGTCAAAAATATTTTTCCTGTGCAATTCCTGTTGCCCGTAAACGTATTCAATAAGAACTGTGGCAAAACGGAACATGTCCGCCTTAAAAATAATTCAGACCACTGTGTATTACCTTTAATTACGTTATTACACATTTGATGTGTTATGTTACATTCGTCTTAAAATAGGAAATTTACTAAAGATTTATTAAAATAAATATAATGGAGCGTTTACGGGCTAGAGGAAACAAAGTGAAATGCATGCATAGGAATTCATAATAATATCATCATTTTTATCATTCATTAATTAGTTATGATTTCAATAATAGTTGGTTTTGGTTTTTAGAGAGAAAGTTGTGGAGCACACTTAATTTAAAAAATCATTATTATTGAAGTGTCAATTAAATTATTAGCCGATTAGATTGAATATTTTTGAACGAGCAGAAAAGGTACATTCATTGTTCAGGGCAGTTGAAGGGAGCGTTAAAATAAGTGGTGTGAATAATGGGGCGTGTGAGCAAGAAGAAGCAATGGTGCAGGGACACAATGAAGGTTGTGAATAGGGGGAGGTGGAGTCATCAGGCGTTCGGTTAACTACAAATAAAGTTAATGGCACAGTCATCATTAAGAAGATGTCGACACTGAGGAAAATCCTCTCCTCCAGAAGGGTAATGTGGTGACTGGTTCTCTGAAGCGGATAACAATTCTGTGGAGCAAGTAAAACAGGAAGAAGAGGAAGATAGTCAGCCCATGTCTGGAAACGTTTCGAACGGTACAGCTTTCACGAAGGAGACTCAGAGCGTTTTGAACACAGCAACTCCAACGACTCCTCAAGCCCATCTATTAAATGTTGAAAAACAGAGAAAAACCACACACAATATACTCCCTTACAGGATTCCATCTTCATCCAAACGATTCCCACACTCCAGGTCAGTCTAGTCCAAGGCGCCCGAAAGGGAAGCATAATTAATTGCTTACTTTGCTGGAAGTCCACCAACACGAACTCTGCCACCGCAAAAGCCGCAGTATGTGACACCACTGGAACTCAAGTGGAAGCCAATTTTAACGCCATGTTCGTCCTCAAAAAGATGCTGTCCATTCCTAACGAAAAATTAATGAATTTCTTGGAACAATGCGGAAACCCTAGTGAGTGGATAAGCTTTTGTAAAGGATGCAATGATTTGGCGGAGGAAGCTTTGAGAATCCAGAAGGATATTGAAAGTTTGGAAGCATCTCTGAGAAAATGTCAAGAGGGGATGATAGATAACCAAGATCCGTTCTAGTTTCAAGAGAAAGAAATCCAGAGAGAATCCCAATTATGCTCCAGTTTACGAAGTGAGGCAGATTGTAGCTGGGACTGGCAAACGGGTTGTGGAGGCGTCATCACTGTCTTCAGTTCCAACTCCAATATCTCAAGAAGATAACTCATCTGAAATACTGGAACCCAGTTCGTCGTGTGTAGATGGTTCCATGGATGGGTATTGGGTATGATGAAATGAATTAGGGATCACTACAAGTGCAAGTGGAGGAGACTAGCCAGCTCGACAAGGCATCTTTAATTGACAAGAAGGAAGTAGACCTGTTGTATAGCGGCCAGTATACCTGTCGTTTATGACCTTCCCTTGACCCCATGTCATTGCATAATCTTGCCAGTCACGTGATGTTTCATTACAATAAGCATGACATTGCTGGCAAAACAGTAATTGAAAACTTGACCTTGACTACAATTTTGAAATTTTGATTTCATTTTTACTACAGGAAGGCCCCTGTATAGTTCCTAATGCAATCTTTACTATTCCAAAGAAGCTGATCCCGTCAACTTGAAAAAATCACTGGCATCTACTGCCACCACCAGTCTTCATAGTGATGCTCCAGTGATACTTTGACGATTACAAATCACTACCCAGACAACATTACCCTATGGAAATGCACTTGGTGCTCTGAAGCATTCGCTTCAGAGGCTGCTCGAGAGCTTCACAAGAGCACCACTCACATCACCGAAACTCTTCTAGTACCCCAAAAGCACAAATGTTCCTACTTTTCGAAAAGATACAACTGCTTGAGAGCATGGCGACTTCACAGAGCATTGGAGCATCCAGCAGACATTTTGTACTCGTGTGGATATTGTGACCTCTCATTTAAATCCAAATCGTGGGATGGAGTAGGCTGATTAATAACCAAAGATGATAAGTTTTCAAATTGCACCAGAAAGATGAATTCCTGTAAATCTAATCTTTCCAGACTTTTGCGATTATGAAAAGCTCCAGACTCATCTCAAGAAAGACCATTTATCGCTCCGACCCAATGAAGCTTCCTGACGAATGCGACCTTTGTGGTGCTATTTTTTCAATCTCCACCAGCGTATGATCCAGGTCCACCATCTTACCAAAAAGGACTCCGATCCGTGTCCAGTGTGCCCTTCAACGACATACGGATACGGATGGAAGTCCTTACTACTCCATATTAATAGGCGTCATCGGACCAAACCCTGGCAAAGATGCATGTGTGACGCCTGCGAATTCAATAATTCAAATGTGAATGGGGTTTAGGGTTTGATGAGCACCAGTTTCTTGAACATGGAGTCATTTCAGGAGGAATAAAGGTTTTGAACTGTGCGAAATGCTCATTCCAATGCTTGCGCAAGAATACGCTCGAGACGCACATGATGAAGGATTACGCTTCAGAACGAAAGCACAAATGCAAAGTATGTCAAAAGGCTTTTTTAAATATTGAACATCATCATTACAGCAATAATAAACCTTAATTTTCATTAAAAATTAATACTAGTTTATTTATTTAAAAAACTTATATCAACGGACGATCGTAATATTTGAATAATTTGGGGCTACTTGATACAACCACGTTTTTAATACTTTTTCGTATTTCTAAGCCCACATCCATAATATATTTCTTATCGTTACATAATTAATTACAAAATCATTAATCTATGAAGCTGTTTCATATTAAAAGGAAACGACGATAAGGAACTAACTGCGGAACGTGAGGTTGGCAGATTTGAAGAATGAGGAAGATTAGAAACTGTGGGGGAAGTGCGGAGGCGGATCTGAATAAGAGGAAAGTAGAGATTGTAACCGGAAGTCAGTTGAAAGTTGATCACTCCCTTCCTTGAGAGGTCCATTTTGGACAGTGACCATGGGCGTTTCCGCTTCCACTTATGCAACAGGTTTACCACTTGTGGACGCTGTGGAGGAATCGGGGGCAGTTGGATGTTTTTTCCTCGGTGGCTTTCTCTTGTAGGTGGAAGCAAACGGACGATTTTGATGGGAGAGCCGCATGTGGATGTAGAGATAATTTTTCACAGCAAACTGGAAAGATAAAACAATTACAAGTTATCAACTTTAATTATGAAAACTGGAAATCAAAGCCAATAAATAATGAATGCCATCAGTCATCATTTGATAGCATACCGAGTTTCCACAAATCTCGCATTGGAAAGGTTTCAATTCCGCATTTTGGTGGATTTGCTCATGTTCTCTGCGATGAGCAGCGTTCAAGAATCCTTTTCCACATACTTTGCATTTATGTTTCCGTTCCAGAGCGTGCTCCTTCATCAGGTGCCGTTGCATTTTCTTCCTGTCCAGACATTTAAATGCACAATTATCTTTGGAGCATTCCAAAACTGGCCGTACTTCAGGTATAACTCCGTGTTCATGAAATTGGTGCTCCTCAAAGCGCAAAATGTTATCACTTTCTAATCCACAAGTATCGCACATCTGCTTCACTTTGGAGCTCTGGCAATGGCGATTGTTCAAATGACTCAACAATAATTGCCTATTGCTTGTTTTCTTTGGACACACAGGACATCCGTATGAATCCTTTTTTGAAAGCTGGTGAGCCTCCACCATGTGCTTGTTGAGGTGAACGGTGCCTCGGCAACTCAATCCACAAAGGTCGCATTGGTCTGGAAGCTTTATTAACCCGTAGCCAGTTGGCCGAAGAGAAGGATGATCGTTCCTGAGATGAGCGAGTAGTCGCTCAGGATCACAAAAATCTGTGGAATATGAGATGACGTGAGATCTAAACTGGAAGTGCTTCAATTATTTTAAGAAAATTGTACTTTCGCTGATTTTACCTATTCCTTCCTTTGATGCAGTCTTAAACGAAAGGTCGCAGTGAAAGCAGGAAAATAAAGCGACCTCTGGATGTTCCAACGCTCTATGAAGTCTCCACTCAGCTAAAGTTTGGAACCTTTTTGAACAGGAACTGCAGCCATGCTCCCTCTTTCTTTGGATGTCTTCTAAGTGGTGGGCATGCTTCCAAGTCTCGTGCAGGTCCCTCTCAGCTTCTGAAGTGTATTTCTCCGGACAAATGACACAGCCCCACAAAAGTGAGTTCCCAGGTTCGTACTTGGTGGTTTCCAGACTGTCAGTGGAACAAATGTGACGATCTGAGGTGGATGACGATATGTTCCCAGGCTTGGAAGTCCACAAATCAGCTTCACTCGAGTAGTAACAACTGCACTGGGTGCACTTCAGTGGATGCGCTGAAATGATAAAAATAATCATTTAAAAAGGAGTAAAATAATTTGTATTAAAAATATAGCTTATTGGTATGCTTACTGTAATGAAACAACACGTGATTAGCAAGATTCTCTAAACTCATTTCGTTCAGCGATGGACACAAATGACATTTGTACTGGCCGCTTGATAAGGCTCTTGCTCCCTCCTTGTCGAGGATTTCAGCTACCACCTGGTTTCCAGTGACTTTCTCCCCCATAGGCTCCTCCTCCCAGTCTTCCTCAAGCATATTTACGTCCTCAACTTCCCATTCCCACGGGTACTCCTCAGATTCGTATTCAATGTTATCCTCATGGCCTTCAGAACGAATGTCTTCACTAATTACAGGTAAATTTTCAGGAGATGATGGCACTTCCGTAAAGCTTGAAACTTTTGACTGCTTCCGGGCATCATCAGTGATGACTTTGATGACCACTGGCGCCGACGCTGTGGGCTCTCCCCTTTTTGCAATCAATTCTCTAATTTTATGGATGGGTTGACATTCAGACTTTCTTTCTGGCATGGTTCCTGAGCTTTTCCAGCTGTCCTGAATCTTGCTTATAATTCCTTCTTGTATCTTCCGAAGACATTCCTCCAATCGAGTAATTTCCTTCTGGAGATTTACTGCCTCTTCCACCACAACCATGCAGCTCCCACAAAAGCTTATCCAATCACAGGGATTCCCGAACTGTTCCACGGAGCGAGCCAAGTGGGCATTTGGAATGGAAAGCATCTTTTTGAGGATGAACATGGCAGAGAAATTTGCCTCCGCAGTAGTGCAATTTTGGTGCTGGAGTATGTCGATAAGCCTGCCACCGTTGGAATTAGTTTGTTGATAACACAGGAGACAAAAATGTTGTGTAGAGGAGTCCTTGGGACTGAAAGTTTCCAGCAGCTGAGGTTCTTTGGTGATTGGGGTGTTCTCAGACAAATAGTTATCCTCCTCCATTAAAGTATGAGATCCACTGGGTTCAGGCTCCTCCTCTATTTGGAGGGGTTCCATCTTCACCTCCACTTTCGTCTCATTTCCATCATCAGGGAGAGATTGAAAATGCTCACAGTACTGATCCTCCAATTCCTCCGGGGATTCCCCATTTTCCTCCAAAATCACTTCGCTTTTGATAGTCTCTCGACCATCACAGGTTTTCGAACTCCCTTCTCTCTGGGTAGCGGGTGCACAATGCCATCTGTATGCTACCGCATTTTTCATAATTTTTCGCCTATGTTTCGTTTTCTCACTCACACGACCCATCTTTGGAAGTTCCAATGATTGGAACACCTTTCTCCAGCTTTCACCTCTCGAGTAATTGATTAAAGGGCCTAATTGAGATCCAGTTTACTTTCTCCTATGATTGCACAGTAAACACAACTGGAAATAATCGCGTTAGGTTAATTATTTTTTTATCGTAAACCGAAACTCTGGTTTCGAAAACGAGACTTGTGAAAGTTGTGATTAGTCCACATGATATCAGCTGACGGTCAGCTGAAACAACAGCACAAGTGGCAGCGTAGCGTGAACAAAGGCCAGAGCAAATTGCATACCGCCAGCAAAGCCAAAAATGTGACATTGGCAGAGTCCCTGGAGGTGGTAGGCGGAAATACCAGCTTGGAAATGGGTTATCTGACGCAGAAATCACAACATCCAGAGTTAAATTAACTGCAGAGAATTTTACAACTCCAAGACCCACCTGGCGCAATAAGAAACAATGACTTTCTTCCATCTAAAAAAGAGTTCGAGATTATGTAGTCCATCCCCTCCAAAAATCCATTCCTCCCTTTCCATGAAAGTGCCAACTAGCATATTTCACTCCCAATAAGGCTGATATCCATTGATTATCCAGACCTCCCAAAGACGGCACTTTTTCACCTAAAAACGCATTACATGATATTGCTACATGAAAAATGAGACTATTTTGGGGCAATGTGAACTCATGTAAAAAGTGGAGTTTTGTGGAACTCCTTTCCAAAAAAACTTTCCAAACTTATTCAAAATGAAGGTTAAAGGCTTAAAGATGCATATTTAATTATAGACTTGTGTAAATCAAAACACTAGAATCAGCAACTTTTAATGTTAAAAATACAGTTTAATTTTCCGATTTAAGTTCAGCTCTTGACCGTTCATTTAAGTGAAATGATACTACAGAGATCAATTTACATGATTAAATTATTTGAAAAGTAAAGCAATCTGAAAAAGAGACCAATGAAAGCGACAATCCCTCCAAAAGATGGGTATCCACCTCTCTGAGGAGGAGCCTTTCCCCTTGAATGTGTGTATCTGGGAGTAGACTTTTTTGTTGTGGTTGTTGTTGGATCTGTTCCTGTGCGAAGTCTATCGTCTTGGAGGAGATTTGGAACTTGGTTGGCACACGGGCTTCCCGAACATGGACAAATCCGATAGGTGACATTCTCGGGGGTTTCTGGGGTCGTTGAATCCTCATCCTCTGGTGGAGCTCCCTCTCCTTCCGGTTTGGGGCACTCAGTCGTCAAAGTGGTTTCTTTCTCGAGGGAAGTATACACTTTTGGGGTGCATGACACTCCTCGAGGGAGATACGCCGGATAATGAGCCAACTCTCTGAAGCAGTCGTAAATCCGAGTTTCCAGACAGCCTCCAAATTCTCGAGCTTGGTAATCCGGTTCGTCAAGCTCTTTCTTCAAAATGTGGACAGACCAGCAGCCTTCGGAGACAGGTTTCGAGCAATCCTCCATTTCCACTCGGTATTCATAGCCCTCCTCACATTGGGAAGCGGATGTCTCGATCAGGAAGTTGCCGTACAGGCAGTCGTAACAGGATTGCTGATAACCTGATTGAAAAGCAATGATGTAATTCAAATTATTAATTATTGACTAGAAAAATGCAGAAGAGAGAAAATTATGGATTGATAATGCGGAATAGGTTCCAAACCTTGAGAGGGAACAGCAATAAACAGCGTCCCAGTGACCAACAGGATGGAAGGGACACGAAGGAGTGATGTAGTGGCACCTCCAATCAAGCTAGTTAGCGACATACTTGATATTTTGTGTACACTTTAATTTTAATAAATTTGGAAGAGGTCATATGAGATATGTGGTTTGTGGAACAGGTAAATAAAAATATTTGTTTAGTTTTAATTGTTTTGGAATACAAATGATTTATTTTGGATGCGCTGGTAACCGATGGCTATTATTGGTTACTAGTACAAGGAAGACAAGCTGGACACTTTCAAGATGGAAAAGGACTTTTTGGTTCTTTCTTGACATAATTCCTCATTCCTGGAAGTATTCACGAAAGACGTTAAGAATTTGGAGGATGTCTGAAGCGAAGTGCTCTCAGATGCTTGAGGAACGCCCCAATTAGCTATAATAAGCCCCATAGATTTGATTTCCAATGAAAATTTTCCATATTAAGATGAAAAACAGGAATAAGTGCGTGGACATGTGCAAGCAGGCTTTCGACCAATGTAGAAGTGCACATTGTGCATGCAGGCAGATAAGCATTTTTTGTACTGGAAGATTTGCTGGGACAGGGAACAATTGGCTATAATTTGGCTATTGGTTAGAAGGAAGAAATTTAATTTGAAGATCTGCTATTATGAAGATTGATTGATTGGAATCTCATCAAAATTGCATAGGTAGTTAAATAATAGGTAAGTAATGCAGCTATATAATGCTTGCATGATTAGAGAGTACAGAGAAAGGAAGTGAATTTGAATTGACAGTTTGACAGATCATACATCATAGGATTAAAAGAATGAAGGATTCAAAGTCAGTTAAATGCAATAATGTCATTATTATAATGATGATAAATGTCGATACATTGCCCCATGTTGTAATTATGCATTCAAGAGATCTTGTGAACGCACAGGTGAGAGTAAATCTTTATAATTAGAAGATATTTTAAGCTCTCGATATCGTGATTTTATAAATCTCCAGTGTTATATCACGAGAACAAAGAACAACGTTATTAAAATAATTACTTCCAAACTATGACAGTGATGTATTGAGCATGAGCGTCTATACCTAAACGTTATAATAAAAATATGAATATGACACGTAATTCCCACTTATTTATATCGAAATGCTTACCAGTCTACCAAACTCCTAGACATCGTCACATCATAAGTTGTCAACAACTTACGAAACAAAGGCTTACTCAAGCCTAATGGACTATCTTAAGTTAAAATGACTACTTTAAATTCTCACACCGTTTACACGAGCAAGTATGAAGCTAGTCTAGATTGTGATTAGAAACGGGATTATTTTTCAAACTAATGAATTTTAAAATAGATGATTTCCGTCATTACACGGGACATAGTTATAGTTCAATACAATTTATCAGCGTTGGCATCAGCAAAAAATATGCTTATACATGGAAAACACCAGTCCACGCTTACTGTTAGTTATTTTTATTATTTCGAAAGCCTTCCGTCGGAAAATGTATTCCACCACAAACAAATAACAAACCATCAGTAAAGCTATAATATTTAGTGTTAAGTATTTTTATTTGGGACAAATTTAAACAGTTTCTACTAACCACACTTTATGTTTTTCGACTGAATACGGTGCTGACGTATGCAATAAAAACTGACATTTTGTCTGCTTGTGCGGAAGTAACACTACTTGATCGTGCAATCAAAACTGCTCAAATTGTTGCTATTAAGAATCGCAATGAATCTCTGGCTACTGTTGTTCCTTGTTCAAATATTGTACCCTCAATTTATAAATGGAAGTCCAAATCCCTGTAGCATTAAGTCTTTTCAAGAATTCTTTCAAAATTTCCTCCTTACAATAAATTCAAATGCTGCTGCATTCGAAATATTTTACGATTCATATAACTACGATGAGTGCAATCTACCTCCACCAACAACCAGACAAATAATCTTCAGCAAGTATGAGCCGCGACCACTAGATATTGAATTCCTTTCCAAATATACACAACCATATCACCTTATCATTCATATTGGCAAACTGAAACTAGTACCATTCTTCAACTTTGCTATGCATTCAACTACAATATTTGTGATGATGAACTATGATGACTCTGACGAACAGATAAGTGATAACCCCAATCATGAGACTCTTGCAAAAAACCTTCCAGCACTGAAAATCTTGATCAAACTTGTAAAGGCCGATTCGAAAACTGAACTCCAACGCTCAGTAATCTGCAATGAATATTGCACTGATGCCGACGTAATTGCTGCAAGTGGTGGAAATTTCTTCAAGCAGATGGAAAATTCCCTGCAGTTACATCGACAACTCTTTCGACTTGGAAATCAACGCCCAATAGACGTCGCCGTTGCCAAATCACAGGAAAGGATCTCATCTCTCAATATATGCTTTGGGTTACCACTTGCAACAGAAGAATGCACACCGGAAATTCTGTCCTCAGTCCTTCTCACACAAAACCATAATCTCACAATGAGTTTTGTCTCAAATTACGATCATTCAAATCCAAATATCAGTACAAGAGGTCAATATATCATTATTGATACGCCGTATCCTCATCAAACTTACGGTTTGACTACATATTGGGCGTTGACAGGCATCAAATTCTCTAAGTCCATTTCTGAGCGACTTCTCTACTGCCAAAGGAATGCAAATATCATGCAAAAGAACCCCATCATCTATAACCCGTGGCTAAAACCTTTCACCTGCACAACGTGGCTTCTTATACTGGCATCATTTGAAGCGTTCACACTCATTGCGACCTATAAATTGGGTCAACAAGGATTCGAAAACATCGTTCATCTAATAAGCACGTCAGGAATTTCCTTGGGAAACTCGTTACCTCACACTTTGTCCCGACTAAAGCTCTTCATATTCCTCCAATTTCTGGGAATGTTCATCTGTCTGATGTACAAAGGCAAGCTGTTGGGGCAAATGACATTTCAACCGATAACCATAAGCACACCTCACTCATCCTTGGCAGAAATTCTGAATTCTGGATACAAAATCATATCAGAAAATAATGGATTAAAGCCGTGGAACCAATATTACAAGGAATTTAGACAAAGAGGGTTGCTTCACCAACTAAATGCTAGCTTCGCCAATGTAGGGGACCAACCTTCATACTCTGAATTTGGTAACCTTCTACTGAGGAAATACATGATGGTTGCTGGAAATGACTACAAAGAGAGGTTGGCGATACTCAAGCAAGTGATCCGACTCTATCTTCGGGATTACAACTCAGAATGCTACGCATTACCTGAAGTTCTATCAACACAGTCCATGTTTGTGGAAATGTACACAGTGAACCGGAAGTGGATGATGGAAACTTATAGACGCATTGGTGAAACCGGTCTAATCGACAAATGGAAATCTTTGGCGAGCTTGAGGAACAGCTACAACTGGGGATATGAAATAGAAGAGTCGTCATCAGTTTTGGTTGTTCCTGGAGATCCAATTGGATTAAAAAATATTGCTGCGGTGGAAATACTTATGGTGTCTGTTGTGGTTGTAGCTAGTGTGGCTTTCGGAATGGAGTTTGCGGTAAAGTTTGGGTCAAAGCATAACGTGTCGAATAGAACTAAGGAGACAAAATTGTCAAATGATTTAATAGTAGCAGGTAAGGAAACAGAGAACGTGGAAGTAGACAATGGGGAATCAGAACTCGAGTCCTTAGAACAGACTGATGAGAACGTAATAACGGAGCCGTCTGATAAATTGCTTGATCCGCAACTTAAGATCTCTCTCCGGCACTGTGACTAAGTATGAATAAAAACTTTACACACTTGATAGTTTTTAATAAAACAATGAATACCAAACGTTGATTAACAACGCACATAATATTTAAGGCAAAACAGGAGCTATTAAATAGCATCCGTGATTATCCATAGAACGAATATTTGTAAAATGTATTATGATAGGCTTTAGCACAAAGATATGCAAATACATGTGCATTTGTGTCAATGACACAGACAAATCTGATATTGTATCAGCACAAATCAGCAGTAACTTAGGATCTCAGCGTGCGATTTTAAAATTTATTTTCGGAATAGTATTAACTGTAGAATATCATGTTATTGTGTTAGTCGAAAACGTATAATAATACGTAATTATGGATTAAGCAATCTTTAAATTAGTAAATATGAAAGTGCAAGACAAATGCACAAGCATATCATCTAGGATATATAATTTAGACGAATGTATATCTCACGACTGTGTTTTAATACAACATTGTGCAAGCCAAGGTGGTCTGGAAGATGTCATCTCACATTTCTATTTAGTTATTAAGAATACTAGAGCCCACAAAGTACTATATATTATATATATTTAGATAACTCAAGATGGCTTGTTGTTCACACTGATACCAAATATGATCAAAAATTAACTGTAAGGTATAAAAAGGGTCACGTTTGCCGAAATATTGTTTACAAATCAAATCATATACATGATTCGAATAGGTTGTACTGCATTGTCAATCAATATAAATAATTAATCTTGTTTCTTTATAATTCATACTGTAATCAAAATATAAATACTTACTGAATTTGAATGCTAAAAGAACAGTACTACTTACAATTAGCACAAATCAAATAATAAAACTGAATACATTCTATTGCTAATAATTTTTGCCCATTACATTGTAAAACGCAAAAATACAAGCGTGCAAAACAGTTTGTTAAAGCATTAAATACTCTAATAATAGAAAAATTATTAGCTTAAAATTAAAAGAAATTGTACAGTTCATTGAATTCATTTGCCCAAATCTTTGTCATAATATGTTATGGTGTTATGCCTTAGATAAAATAATTACAAAAACATTGCTTTTACTTCTACAAGTATACAATCGAACACTTGAAACCATTGTATTGATCCAGTAAACACAAAAGGACAATTAAAGATCACATACGAAAAAGAATATTTTATTCGAATTGCATCATTAAAATAAAATATTAAGAATATTTGACGAGGAACATGCATGCTATTTTACAGTATTTAAGCAGTCATATTGAGTCGCATAACGCCTAAAGATTATAAATTTTATGTAAAGAAAAAACGATACTTTCATAAAAATTCATATGCACAAATAAGGTTTCCTTTTTGTTTACAGTATAATCAATTTTAGCAGTTCATTTACATGTATTTATTTTGAAGAAGATTCTTCGGCATTATTGGATTAGTGAGTTTCACTGTTCATCTGTTACTCAATATCAAGCTGTAAGCTTTAAGCAGATGATACACAAAGAAGACGAATTGTGCTACAATAGTATTGATATTTGTCGATTTCTTCCGCCTTTTACTTCATGGGGAGCCATTTCACTTAAGTGTGAACGTATCATTGACTAAGAGATTTATTTGCTTGCTATAAAAATGGTTATATTGAATTACCAACTGGATTTGAGCGTAAATTATGTAAAGTTTAAGAGTAAATAACAAAAGTATATATTAACAAAATGTATAACGTATCAACCTCTTGTTTTTGGCTTGGAAAACTTTCTTAAAATGGATAAAGGCTTTCTCGCTTCGTATTTTACAGATGCGATTTTACTATTGCTTGATGCCAGCTTGCTTTTTCAATTATATATAAATTTTTGGTAACTGGGTATCCAGAATGTTTTAAATTGCGTTACTTAAGATATAAGCAATACTATATTCTATCATAAATCAAAATTCAATCCCATAACTGTGGGAACCATCTTTTGTGTAATGTAATTAATAGATTAACTTCAAAATGAGTGAGTTAAAAAGAAACAAACTGTTACTTCCACTGTGAAAAAATTAGAATATCAATTTATATATAAAAGATATATTTAGAAAGATTGTTCACAATTTTAACCGTTTTGAATTTATTGCATGTTATTGCAATAATCTTAAAATAAGTTGATATGTGTAACTTTAAAAATTTAATACCTTAAAGCTCGTAACAACGTGCGATTTGAGAATAAAGGAACGGTTTAAGTTTTTTCGAAGTAAATCATTTTTGTTCAAATACACATAATTGTTATTATTTGTGGAGAAATTGAAATTGTAAAATTAGCTGATAATTATGTTCCATAGACATTTACTTTGGTTTCCTGAAATTAATTACGCTTGCGGAACAAGACAAAGTACACAAATAAATGTGTAATTTGATATTGAAAATTGATTAACTGCGGAAATATTGGCATTTTTCTGTATATTTGTTGAGTACTATTTATGGAATTTAGAACTGGAAATTGAAGTGGTTTACAAGCACTTACAATAATAGAGGCTAATATCAAAAATTTAGGTAAGAATGCAGTAATAATTTCTCTAAATTCACAAAATCAAACAATACCATAGTGTGGATACAAGCTTTAATTACTGATTCGCGGCGATGTAATTGTTTGAATTCAAACGTTTGTGGCCTTGAGTCTAGTTAAAATGGAGTCAACAGTATAACTCAACAATTTTTCTAAGTAATTAATTTTTATATCTCTGTCAATTACACCAGCTTCTCCAGCTGGTAAATATATTTTAGGGAAACTTTTTAACACTCGAAGAAGATGCGCTCTGTCTCTCATTGAAACCTCTGTGAACACCTTCTTATGCCATCCTATCAACACAGTCTCTGACGCCTCAAAAAATGCACAACCGATTTTGAAAAAAATGTGTAACGTAGGGACAGCAGCCACACCACATAAAACTGATATCAAAATCAAGCTTAACATATTCTTTTCAAATCCTATAACTAAACAATTACCAAGAATTACAAAGAAAATGAAAATCGACGACAAACCAACAGTAGTAACCAAATAGTCAAAGCCGAACAATAATTTCGAATTGATAACACTTTCGCGGTAAAGCCTTAGCCAGCGGTGGGTGGGTGAGCGAGAGTATAACAACCTTAGCAACTGATATCTAGACATTGCTCCAAGGACCGAAAAACTTGTAAGAGATCGGAGGCTAAGAATAAAAACAACTGATACATACATAAACGAGATATATCTTATGAACTTGATTGACCAATGAAATTCTCCAGTTCCTTGAATGTACATGAGAGGAAAATAGAAGGGATCTATGTCCGAGTAAACATAAGCTATTGCAAAAATCTCTGCTAAAGCAATATATATTACTTCCATTCCATACAGCAGAATTCCAGTATACTTTTCAAAGTTTTGATTTCCTGTGGAAACATAGTGGTCAAAATCTTACGATTAGTGGAACACTTTCATCTTGCTTTTACATGGACTTCTCTTTAAAAATGTATTGGTACATATCATAACAGCGAATCAATACTAAACTCTTATGACACCAGTTCATAACCACAGTGAATTCTCTTCCATAAAAATATGCCGCTAGATCAGTACCAAAAGTTACCAGCGAAATAATTGCAAGCCACCCCAGTCCAACTAAAGCGAGTAACGTATGATGATATGAAGAACTGTCGTTACCAATGAGTAGTATGGAACTACTAATTATGCAGCAACACAGCATGAATATTTTTAAAGCGAATGTTGCGAAAATATATCTGGTGCACCATGAATCGCTAAATTTCCACTGGGAAATTTCGGAATCCCAAAAAATTGGAAAAGGGAACCAACAGCTGCTAATTTTTTGGCTTAGATTTAAGGCGAGTACTATAGGACTAATAGAACTGTTGTTACTGGACTCCATTTTTAAGAGTTGAGAGAGATTCCATGAAAGCTGTTTTATTACTGAACAGTATGGTTGGACTGAAAGCATAAATTGCAAGAAATTTCTACCGGATGACAAGAATGTAAAAATTCTTTTTATGCACAAAATTAGACTTAAAATATGTCTATTAGCTTTCATTATTTAACAATTATTTAGAAAATCTTAACAATTTAAAGTTTGTTCAAACAGGACATGACGTTTACAACAGTAATGTTGGTTAAAATTTACATTTTCAACTAGTTCAGTACTATACATGGGCAGCAAAATCACAACCTTAATTAAGCAAATGGTAAACCAATTTCACGAAACAAAAATAAGTTTGATTAAAGTTTTCCGTATGTATTGTCTAATGCTACCAGACTTGTTAGACAATATTTTGTGGTTCGTCCAATTTACTCAATAAAACCCAGTGCCCACTTTTTATTGTGTCATTTAATAAAACTCCTCATATTACCATTGGTGTTTGAAAAACAAACTTAAAGATTAAAAAATTCAAACAACTTTATTGATTTAGAATTATGCAAATGTATAATGGTTTAATTAGATGGTTCCAATTTTCCAATTTACCGGTTATCTCAACTATCAGGAGAATAAAACATGCAGTGTAATTGTCAACCTTCTAGGTTAATATAATTATTTTAAATTCATATGTTAAAATATTTTGACAGAATTTATAATTTAAACAAAAACGCTGAAGAATAGCGTAGTCTTAACGCTAAACGTATTCTCTAAGAGAATTCTACAGGTTCAGGCGTGATATGTATGTAAACCATGCTTCCAAATAACTTGTCCAGAAGATACAAAATCGAAAACATGAAACCAACTTTTTACCACCTGGACAAAATTATTTGTCCAAAAAAATGCTAACATTGTAACCAGTATTTATTTGCAAGCTCTCAACAAATTAAAATTCAATTACAAGAATGTTGTCAATAAGGAAGTTGAAGTAAGGAAATGACGTAATTCATATAAGTCAATAGACAAACAAAAATTAAATCAAAATTTTAAATTGCATTGATGGGCGAGCACCCAATAGGTTATAACGTAAATGTAGCTTTTAGATGATTAAGTCTGAGGATGGTCAAGCAGATGGTAAGACAAACTTTCTGTTTGTCTGTCTGCCCGTCATGCAATCAACCAAGTTACATAGAAACATTAAAATTTTGCACAAATCAGACAAAACAGTGTCAAGACATAGTTTATCAGTATCAGCGTTGAAATTAATTAGATATCAGAATGTATGTATCATTTTATATATGCATGGTTGATCGCCAATAACTTATCTTCCTATAAATAAACCCATGTAAGACTTTAGAAGGTTTTAAGCCTTCACTACCATGGAATCTGGAATAACTTCTAACAGATATATGGGCATGATTTTTGCAATTCTATGCTGTTTTGTTCCGAACTTGGTATCCTTTAAATTTACTCGTGCAATGCATATTTGTAATTAACTAATTAAAAACCATTTTTTAAATCTGCGTTTTTCACTTTTCCGGAGATGTAGAAGGTCAAAAATGTTAACGTTCAGAATCATTTATCTCATAATTTGTCAGTGAATTTTAGAGGCAAGTCTAATTGTAAAATATTTCTTACATACTATTTATGTAACGAAGCAGCTAACGTTTTACGAATTATTTACACATGAAACTTCCTTTTTTGGAAACTCCGTAAAGGATACCCTAGGAGCGTTTGTAAGAAACAATATTTAGTTGACTGTGATGTTCCTATGCAACATAGCTGTTTATCTTTAGTCTATGGCTAAATTGTGCAACTAAAAATGATAACTGTCTGTTAAGCTAAGCATCTAATGAAATTTTGTACTCAAAACTCGTCTTATATTCTACCGTTACATGTAATGGTTCCTCACTACATGTAATGTAATGGTGTAGTTACTTGTATGTGAAAGCATTTTGAGACTGCAAACGACTATCAACTTTATAGCACAAAATAAAAGCTTATTTAAATAATTGCTTGCATATCTTCGCAGTGATGTGCTGAGCAACTCAAAATCTTCTAATGTAAGCTACCTTACTTCCGTGTGTATCTATTAGCATGATGGGACGTATTTACTTAATCTTGACACGGAAACTTTGCTAGTTACAACGCTAGTTATCAACATCTTACAAAACGACTTACACAAATCAGGATTATTGCTCTCTCCAGAATATTTACAGTATAAAGAAAACTACGATAATTTAATCAAAATAATGCAGGACTATAAAATATATTCCAACTTTGTGAATAAAATTTATTCAAGATTTTAGTCCCACGAGCACAGAGCTCGGTTCGTATAAAAATCGTTTTTTAACTAATAGTTTCTAAAATCTTCTTGCACACAGTACTTCCACGAAATTTATGGCATTATAATCTTAGCAATTACAGTTGAAAGTGAATCAATATCTTAGTAGTGGCAAAGAAATATAATTTGGAATTCTATATGAATAGTTGATAGGATCAGGACAAATTAAATGTTTTTAAATTTAACATCTAGCATAAGTTTTTTATATCCAAAGCAGACATAAAATATTCAATCGCGAAATTGAAAATTAGTTTAATAACCCATTGGAAGATGACAAATTTGGTGCCACATTCTACTTCATTTGCACCCTCAAATGGCCCAGTTCATCATTTTAACCCAAGAAATGTGAACCCTTGTACAATTCCAGTGCTAACCACGTTCCTGCATATGCTACTTGCATCATTGAGTAAAGATTCAGCTCAGTTTGAAATATTCTTTTATTCATTCAATTATTATAAATGCAGTTTTAAACAAGTTACTAGTCGCGAAATGTTCTTTAATTCAAAACACAAAACGACTACAGATATCTATTTCCCTTTTAGACATTTTCAACCAAAACATCTTATATTGGCTCCACTAACCAGGAATGTGCAAGTCTTCTAACCTCGGATTTTCCGTAAAATGAGCATATTTCTATGAAATCTGGCATGCTGAATTCATTGGTAATAGTCATTCCTCCGAATGCGCAAGTCCAAAGGCTACAAAGCAACTTAAAGTTAGCGCGCGCCAGCTTTCAATGCCGTGTTTTGGCCAGCATCTCCAAAACCAAAATCACCAATCTAGTTTTTCACCTCGCAAATATGCTCAGCATACCACAAACACATTGCGTGGAAGCAGTTTGCTACACGTTTTTACTCCAACGCACGCTTACTGCTTACTACCTAAGTCATCTATCTGGTTTCTCATCTGTTCTTGCTTCATCTTTTTAGGCTTCACTATTTCCAATTCCAAATGTTTTATCGCAAAGCAATTTTTTAGAGAAAGTAAGTTGTTCTTCGCATTATTTTCTTACTTGCGATGTTTACTTGTTTATTATTAATATTTCGCACACCTTTGTGGAAAACATAATTTTAGATAACGGTTTTATTCTAAATGAACAAGGTGATAACGGGAGCGAGGAGAGGTGGGATAGGCTAGGAATAAGCATTGAGTGTATGCTGCACTGCAGTGAGAAAGTGTGCACCTAGCTGCTTCCAAGCAGTTTGTGGTATGCTGAGAATGTTTGAGAGGTGTAAAACTAGGTTGGTGATGTTGTTTTTGGAAATGCTGGCCGAAACACGGCATTGAAAGTTGGCGCGCGCGAAATTTAAGTTGCTTTGTAGCCTTTGGACATTTGGGGGAAAGACTATTACTAATGAATTCAGCATGCTCGATTTCATACAAATATGGTCATTTAGAGGAAAACCCGAGGTTTGAAGACTTGCACATTCCTGGTAAGTTCAGCAAAGAAAAAGATTGATTTGATTGATTAAAAGGTAAATTTTTGATCCATTCTACAAGTATTCAATGCATGAAAAAACCATATTTATGTTTATAAACACAGCAGAGCCAAACTACGATAAGGGAATATACTTTAAATCTCCGTTTGTAGCTAGTAATAACAATGTACCTGCTCTGAAATTCGTTGTTTTTGCTGCCACTTTGGTATCAAATGAACATCCGTTTTCTCGCTTGTGTGTAAAGAGTATTGCCATTTATATGCCAATCTGGGCTTTGCAAACGTAGCTGTCATCAATACTTTGATTGATCCATCCCGTCTTCACTACACATATTTTACACACGAAAATTCGTTTTCGGAAACACCTTAATGGATACACTAGGAGCCTTTCTAGGAAACACCAAATCGTCAGAGTGGGCTGCACTAAGGCCTTTCAGTTTACAGGAATGTTCTTATGCAAATTTTATGGGAACAGGATTGTGAGCATTATGGTTGTTCCACCTACGCCAAAAGTGTATGAATCGTTGAAGGAAATGTTGGAGGCAGGATACAAAATTGTAAGGAAAGGTTCCAAATATAGTGACCCAAACAAAGTATATTAAGGTGACTTTAACGAGAGAAAAATTCTCCACTTTCTTAATAGTAGTTTCATTGTCATGAACCAAACTGATTACTTTAAAGCCTGAAATTCAGTGAACAAGTTTATCCGACTTGTAGACATTTCTACAGCTTGTCATAAATTGTTGCATTTGAATATATAAGCGGAAGAAAGTGCTTGGCCGGAAAATCATGACTGTTATGCCCTGCCGGATGTTTTACATAAAGTTATAAGATTTGTAAGGATATACACCGTCAATAGGAAGTGGTTGATTGAAATTAATTCTAGGCCTTATGTTGCTGGTCTAATGGACAAATAGAATGATTGGTCGCTTCAATCAAGTCGATACAAACAAAACATAACTTCTGAATTCTTAAAACTGGAGGATAGTGTTCAAGAAATGGAGGAAATTAAGTTTCGAAATGTTCTTGCACAAATTTATACGATGAACATTTTATACATCTTGAGTTTGGCATGCTTTCTAATGGAGTATGGTGTTAGATCTTTGTTTGCAAGCATTTTTAAATATGTGTTTAAGAAAATCAGGAAGATTAGAAGTGAATGCATGGCAATTAGATCAAAGGTCCTTTCAAAATGAGCTTCTACTTTTATAATAAAACTAGGTAAAATATTCATACAAGTACATGTTTATCATAGAGCATAATGGTTTATGAGACATCAGTATACTGCAAGTTGAACTGTTTCACTTAAACGGTTTATATTTGGACAACGGAATTCCTTCACAAACGCTCATTTTGCTTCTTACTTTTCCATACCAATACACAGTGGTCTGAATTATTTTTGAGGCGGACATGTTCTGTTTTGCCACAGTTCTTATTGCATACGTTTATGGGCAACAGGAATTGCACAGGAAAAATATTTTTGACCTCGGCACGCCCCCGTGACCTTTGACCTTTAGGTATTTCAAAATCAGTATATTCTCAATTTTGGTTTTGTAAATGGTTTACACAGTAATAACCAGCATCTAAACTTGTCCCAGAATACCAATTTTGAGACTATTATGTAGAAAGGGGACAGCAATATTTAAATATTTCGATTAAAAATGGCCCAAATTTTCATTTTTCAAGCC
>JAQIXX010003209.1:0-20697 GCA_034700605.1 Willowsia nigromaculata
ACGGACAGACAGACATTTCTCCACCCCCCACCATCATTCTCAGAAAGTACCAGTTATCACTGGCACTTAATAATGATATGCACAAGAGGGTGATGTTGGATCGATGATTTTTGTTTGCATAACTTTACCTATTATCAAGCTGTCAACCTGTTTGTATCTTTTTCTTGAGCTACTAACTACCTGGCTTGCTTCTTCTCTTTACTTCATGTTACAATAATAGTAAGTTAAAAAGAATTCTCTTGTAGCAATACCTGCAATTTCAATTGTCCTGTTTGTAAACACAACCAAATATTTTTCTCTCCATTAAAAGTCCCAACATTCATAAATAAACCTTCATCCCTCTGCTACTTCTTTTCTTCTGTTTCTCTGTGTCAAGTTTCTTTTGAGTTGATAGCCAACAAAGGAAAGAACAAATTTTAGACTGGACTGGAGCCTTGTTGTCTTTTTTTAAACAGATTGGATTACATATTGCACCCAGAAGCACAACAGACAGAAAAAAACGATATTTTATTATTGAGTTGTTATGTTGCGTAATATGATGTATCATTGCATTGTTCAATTATTAGCCAACATCATCATTGCATCCTCCTCATCATCGTCTCTCCTCCGGTCTCTGATGTCTGCAGGTATTCTTCAGGTAACAATAAAAAACTATGACAAAAGGTGAGGAGGATATGAAATGGAGGAGGTGGATAGATGCAGAATACAAATGTGTGAGCTCAGGTGGATGATATGAGGATGATATCAGCTTCTCATGACGTATCTTTTACAAGTACAAAAGATAATAGCTGAAAAATATCGAATCATAATTCTAGGTTTTATGATTTGAAATATATGAGATGGGCCACAAGTGGTTTCGTTTTTGGTAGTGGCAATAAAGGAAACGGATGATATTACTTGAAAAAATATATGAATCTTTTGATTTGACTGCAAGTTAGTTATGATGACGATGATTATTGGGCGTCTGCATGCTGCTGCTGCTTGTTGAACTGTTGTACAATTTTTGTTACTATTTTCAAGATGATACGATGATTCTGCAATAAATAATTTTTCCAACTATCATCATCAGATCATCATCGTGTATGAGTTGTTACTTGTTACATCAGCAATAGAAAAATAATCATATTCATATTATGCATGTATTTATGTTATGTATCAATATAATTTTTCAAACGATAAGATCCATTTCAGGAGAGAAACTAAAAAGCTGCTGCGATTTCGATGGAGGGGGAAATACAATTCTGGTTACATACCTATCATAATCTAATGAAAAGTGAAACAAATCTCTTTGAATTGAATGCTAAAACTGTGGTGTGATGGCAGTTAGTAATACAATTATATTCTATGATTTCTTATTAATGGATTTTCCTTTCCTCCTAAGTTTTTTAGTTCTTTTGCTGCTTTTGTTGCACGTATCTATGTTTAAAGACTATTAGTGATTAATTACATAATATTACATCCTTTCAGACTACTTTGATTAAATACAATCTAGGTTTGTGTAGTATACGAATGTCTGCTAGTAAAAAACAATAGCGTGAAAGTTGCTAAATGTATGTACGTAAGCGACATAATCACAGAATTTTATGTTTGTCAACTAAAATTCAATCTTGTGTAAGTGTCTTCCACGATTTGTGACCAGCACATAAAAAACTTGCTAATTGGCTTCACCTGCACCACATCACCCGTGGCATGACATGGCATCATCCCCTCCCACATTTTTTTACGCATACATTTATTTACAGCACATGCGAAATGTAAACTTTGTATCTATTCTATTCCTCATTCTTCAACCAGTTTCACAATTTTAATGACAACCTGCTACAATGCATCTTTCTGTTCTTCAGCTAGTTTACACACATTCATCCAAAATGAATAAGTTTTAGCCTCAGGGGACAATAGAAAAAAATACAACTTGTACATACATCTCTCTACTCACAACAATGTCCTCGTCCTCCACAAAATTCTATCCATTCTCAAAACTCAATTCTATTCCCAACCATTCTTCAAAGTTATTCGACAAGTTGCATAAATACTCTATTTTGCTTACATAATCCATACACACATATCCCACAACAAGCATATATATGCATTCTACTTAAATATTTCATTCATAAATAAATTTCCTTCTCCTTCTCATTGTAAGTATCCGTTATAAATTTTACTACACTCTACTATTTTCCTCTACGCTAACAACTAGTTCTACAACTGACAACAATGCATTTCAATTTCTGATTCTCCTTCACCATCAAACCCATATTGCCATTAAAATCCCTCTCTTTTCTGATGAACATGTACAGAAGAAAACAAATGAGAAGCACAATTATATTTCGCTGTTTTTGCTGATGATGACTACGATAAAAGCTGGATGAATGAATGAGTTTTCTGTTACCATTTTCTCTGTACACACGTCCATTGTTGAAGTCTCTGAGAGCGAGAGAAAATAGAGGAGAACCTCAATCTACTTTACTTATCTACCTAAAATATACCCTTTTGTTTGACTTGCCTCAGCTTATACTACTTTTCGCCACTATATGGACTGATGGTGATGATGACGATGTTGATTATGTGGATTGGATTTTGATTGTAAGGTGAGATAAATTTGGACACAAAACAAGCTTCTCCCTTTCTGTCACACAGAGAAAATGCTCTCCACTGAAAAGGAAGGAAGGATAAAGACATCATGTAATATAATGTATGGCGACACATACACAAGGTGAAATTCTACGCTAGTTTGCTCAATAATATATTTATTTTGTTGGCTCACACTCTCATACAAGCTTGCTTGAAGCAGACAAAAATAAAGTTACATGGTTCCTATAATTTTCTTCCTTTTCTTCATTCTCTTTTGGTATGAAAAAACCCCCAACAGTGGCACATGCTGAAATGATGATGGCGATGATACAAAAAAGGAGAGTGTATTTCCTTCCTATATAATATTTCATTTATTTAGAGGCATTCCTTATCTTTACTTATATCATCAGAGGACTCAAAAGAGAGAGAAGAGCCAAAAGAGTTCTTATTTTCGCAGCCTGTCAAAACCCTGCCCACTTATGCAATTTTCAATATTGGTATTATGCCAACAACATCAACGACAAATTTTTATGCTCAGTGGTGGCAGTTAAAGCTGGGTCACAAAATCTATCCATGTCCCTTCCTTTCGAATGAGGTGTGCAAGAACCAAAGAAGGGTTTTTAAATTTTGGGGTAACATGAGGAGTTGGAATTTTCTAAAGAAATAGGTGCGGAATCAAAGTTTTTGCAACCCTGCTCAATGCTATTCTAACTAAAATGTATATTTATTTATCTTTTTATTCAATTCTATTCAGCCCAGTAATGTTCTTCTTTTAGTGCTCTACATTACATGTCATATATAGTCATGTCAGTCTGAATTGCTGGTGATGATGATGTGGATGTCAAGCCATAAGCCATATCATCAAATATTATCACAACTAATACTTCACCAAATATACGCACTCCTCATAGCACTCTTCTATGGTCTCTCTCTCAACTCTTCTCTCTCTCTCTATACACCACTTGAGTTGAGCAATAATAATAGTAATGATAACAAACAGTATGACACAAAACTCACAGGAAAAGGAACTAGAGACGAGGAACAACAAAAGAAAGAAAAGACTCTCTATCTAAATGACAAACTACATGAAAATTTGTATATATTCTACAAATGAATAGGTAGTTTTTATGGTGAAATGTTAACTTTGGCTTGTGAACTGAACTCTGCAGAACTGAAGTAGTGTACAGTGTAATATGCTTGACACATTAATGCCAAGTAAATATTATGCTATACTTTATTTCTTCTGGTGACAAATAAAAAAAAGTTGATGATGATGATGGTATTTGACTAAAAAGGGTTATAAAACATAATACACCAAACATCATCAACACCACCAGTTCAATTTTCCTGTTCAGTTGTGAAAATAAATGGTAAATAGATGGATTTGAATAATAATTTGGATTGAGAGAGAGAGAGAGAGCTATATAGATGGCTCATCATATCATCACCTCTCATCTCATTTTTAAGGGTGGATATATGCACACGTAAGCATAATAGTAAGTACTAGAGTTTATTCAGAGAACTGACTATGAAGAAAATAAAGTTGTCATACAAATTTTTGCTTTTTTATTGATTTTGAACAAGTGGAAGAAACGAATAAAAAGAGGACACTTGAGATAAATAAAAACAGCGAGTGCAAAATGACAGATATGTACACGACACGCATTAGATTTGTTGACCAAAAAATCCATAATAAAGTGGTAATCATGTTCATCTCATTTAACAAGCTCTCTATTTAATCGAACATAAAGATCATGATTATTTTTTATGATTTACGTCGGTTGATCCATATAATTCTTTTTTTGAATCGAAAAAGGTAGCTAACAAGTAATCATGGAAGAGCACGATTTTTCAATTTTCATATCTCACTTGGACAATTGACCATTTGATCATTATTCTTCCGCAGTCACAACACAGTCAAAATACATACCTCTATAACAAACTATAAGTTTAAGTATATCATCTCCCAAAAGTGATTTCCCATACCGCACACAACCCCCACCACCAACCACAAAATAAAAATTGAACAGGACGGTGCGTTTGACAAGTGAATAATCATCATGGTCATTTTTTTCTCTTTCTCTTTACAATATTTACGTTTCCCGTTCAACGACCAGACACACCGACAAAACTACAATAACTAATCATAATACCGCCACCACGCTCATCTCTGACCACGCTACTTGTTCAATTTTTTCGATCGCTTCTTTCTGCCATTGTGAAATGTCGTGTTTTCTCATCTTCTTGAAAATGTTCCGTTCACGCTTCCAATTCCAATCTTTCATCTGAACCATTATATTCGATCTCTTTTTCTTTTCATCTCGTTCACCGATGATGCTCTATGAAAAAATAAAATTAATCGTAGCCAGTCAGGCATTCATCATCTGAAGGAAATGAAATATCAGATCTCTACTCTTTTCAAAAGGAAGAGAAATACAACTCGGTATAGCTATAAATTATAGCACAAAAGCATATAGAGTATCATAAATAACGAGAAGGAAAAAGCAAATCAAAAGGAGTCGAAATATTAACCCCAAAATTCACAACAATTTAAGTTTTCGCACTTGCAGGAAGATAATTGCATTTACAAGTTTTAAAATTACGCTTTGACTTAGCTCACCGTTAGATTGTCTCTTCCTTCAAAAAGTGGTCTGGTCTGATAATTCCCATCATTAACATGAGCATATTAAAAATATGAAGACAGCCAGCCTTACAATTTACTATGATTATTGGGATGACATGACACAAGTGGACCACTCAAAAGACGACTTCTTCTGGTTCAATAAAAAACATAGGTACATGGGCGACATCATGATTAAAAGAGATGACATGATGATGACACGACAGGAATGAGTAGGCTACTAGGTTGGCTTGGCTTGACTAACTACATATTTTACTGTCGTCAGACTGCAATCGACTTGTGTGTACCCTCTCGACATATCTCTTTTACCACGGTTTATTATACAATTTTTCACGGTTTGTGTATTAACAAGTGTCGTCCTGTCCATAAAATAGATGTTGGCTTAACCCTTTTTTTATTTTATTATCCCTCTTTTTTTCATGGCCTATACTTCTTCTCAGTATTTTTTCACAGCTCATTACACAATGTACACGAATGATTAGACTCCAGAGTCTCCCTCGCGTTCCTCGCCTTTTTAAAATTTACGCATGGCATACTTTTCATTTCCCTGAGTTTTGCTGTATGGAAGGAAAGAACATATATTTTTAGTAGCTTCTGGTTTTCCTTCTTGGATGACGTGACATGATGACTTGGACTTGAGCGACTCCAGATAATCGGCGTAATCGTCATCGTCTTCTGTTTACACTACACATTTCATTTGGTTGACTGGACGCTGACAATGACGATGAGTGACAAATGACAATAGAGATGAGTTGTATGATTACAGTTGGTGGCATAGAGTGCATGGTGGTAAATGGTATAGTATGATGATGGGTAGCTGATGAGAGCAACGTGGAAGGAAGCATTATAGCATGAAAAAATAAATAAATATAAAATACCCACCAAGAAATGAGGTTCTATCAACAAAAACAAAATACGTTTCATGTCTTGACATTTTTTCCTCATGAAGGATAAGAAGCACAAGAGTATTTTAAAAATATGTAATATCAGGAAAGAGACAAGAGAGGATGTCTTGTATGTTTGACCAGTGTAATATTTCAATGTATGCATTGCAAGCAAAATTATTAAGATAATTATTCTCTTATTTGCTTACGTTCCTTGTCTAATACAAATATTATAGCAATACCAATAACTGACGGACATTAGATATCTTCCTAATATGAGCAACGTCATTGTGAAGATAATTAGTAAGACGAGACGTTCAAACTTGTATTCGAATTCAATAATAATTTTGTTTTTACATTGATGAATAATTACTAATAAGCATTAAATAGGGGAAAATTACGCATCGACATTTCTGGAGACGAATTATTATGTACTGTTGTAATTTTATATGTCCATGTCATGAAAATGTATCGATGTATTTTTTTCCGTTTCAACTTTCGTTAAAGCTAGAACACTACTAATCATAAAGACGATGATGACAATGATAATGGGACACCTGCATATCCACAAATCCCTTTTCCTAAAATAAATGCTCATATCATCGCGCATCGTCACATCGACATCAACCATCATGAATCATGAGTGAGTGAATGAGTAAGCTCATACTTAACCCATCATATCATTATTATGATAATCCTTTACACTTTTACACCTTTTTACTTTCAGAGAGAACAATCTTCTCCTTTTTTCACACACAACAAACCAAATAAAATGCATAACATATTATTTAGAAACAAACGACATTTTTCCAGCTTTATGTACACTACCTACTTATAAATACCTCTATATGTACTCATTTCTTTCTCTGGACAAGAGACAGAAGAAGACATGAAGACCACTCAACAAAATAATATTATCATTATCTTTCGCCATCATCATCACTTCCATCAACAAAAACTTCATATATCCTCATCACACCACACATTTAATAAAAATTCAAGGCAAAACTAGTATAATACGTGGTTTTGTCTTCTTATCCATTGTCCACTTCCACTCTGTCAACAGCATCAACCTACAAACTATTCTAATGTACTAGTTATTATTATTATGACATGACAAGGCAGAAAAGACAAACAGAATTTATTGAAATATTGATGGCTTTTCTTGTTTCTCATTCATCTCGTATCAGTTTTGCCTCTGGTATCACTCCTCATCAAAAAAAAAACAGAGGAATAGATAGTGTGATGAGTTACAAATATGATGACACGACGATGACCATCATGAAACTATACATTATATTTTTATGAACAAATAGGCTTGTCTTTTAGCTCAGTAGAATAAATAGTGTGAGAAAATGTAGTGGCACTCGTATTTGGTTTGAAGAGGAGGATATTAGAATACAGCAATATATGCTGATGATGATGATGTGCTGACAGGAGCACTTGACAAATAAGTGACAAAAATATAACTTCAATAAATTTCTCTATCTTACATATCGAATAGGTATTTACACAGTGATAAAATATATACCTAAGCCATAAGACTTTCCTTAGATGGGCATCATAAAAACAGATTGAGTAGCTTATCGAGAATGTATCGCCATAAAAATACAAAAAATGTGTGACAATGATACTCCTACTAGTCATCATCATCATCGTGTTGGCATACTTATCAATATGATATCATGCACTTTTGTGAAATAAAATTACAGACTGGTGGTTATATTCTTTTTTGGTGTGGGTGTGAAGTGGTTGCATGCTGACAGGAGCAGTAGCCAAGAAAGAGATGACTTAAGCAAATGAAGTGCCTAGCCCTTGTTTTCTTTAAAATGCTTAACCCTTTCTTTCCAACAGCCAAGCCATTTGTGCACACAACACGGATGGCATTATATCAGCCATAAATGATTTTATTGATGTTCAAAATTTCTCACATTGTTGATGCTACCAGGAGCAGCACCTTCCTCATGCTTGTGGTTTTGGTAATAATCACGCATTGTTGTGGAATTGTTGAAGATTTTGTAGTAGCGTTTTGGTTCTGTGGTGTCACGTAAACTTTGAACTTGATGATGAGCAAGTGGGTAGAGGAGAAGAATGAAAAGTGATTATTGACTTTTTGTTACGTTAAATAATACAACAACAATGCATGCACAGATGCACACACGAATGTATGCAAGTCCATTGAAGCATGACAGGCTCAGTAACTTAATCCGTGACAAAATCCAGAAGAAAAAGGAAAACATACACACTGACAAAACTGACAATCATTATTATCATTATCATCCTCACTTTTAACAATGCACGTGATGATGAGTCTCATAGTGTGTTTTTGTGTGTGCAACAATGAGACTGAATATTTTGTCGGTTTTTGCCATTCCTGCCTACTATTTTTGGCTGCATTATTAACTGTTGCCTCTCTGTCTGGCAGAAATACTTGGGTCATTAGGTAAAGGGTTCTTACTAGAGCTTTAAGTTCTGTCAAGCGTTTCAAGTTTTCATTGAGTATTTTTTTTCTCTGAAAAGCCATACATTTTTCACTTTTCTTCGTAAAACTTTACTTGTATTTTTAGATTTATATGTAAAGCAAATACAAGAATCACCTCACAGGTTATTCGTTTAATTATCAAAGATAAATATTTTTCTTCTTCTTTTTCCTCACTTCTGACATGTGACGTATTATATGGCTTTAGGATTTTTTCCTCAAAACATTTTATATGCTTTTTCAAGAGTGTGTATTGAAATTATATAGAAGCATGCTTTTAAAAGATTAGCATTATGATGAGAGCATTAAGGAACAGGAGAGGACTTTGATGAAGGTAGGAAGAGGAGAGATGTATTTAATACGTATATCAACAGCTCAATCAGTTTCCCTACAGAGAGCTCGTTTTTCCTTCGTGGAAATGGCCAAAAATAAGCCATAATAGCTTTTCATTCTATCTCACTACTCGTCGTAGAGTTTTAATGCTCTCTCTCTACTCCAGTTTTAATCTGGTGACAAAATACTGTGCGTGCACACAAAATCAAATGGAATATTTTGGAGAGAAGGAAAGGCGAGAAGATGGTGAAGTTAGCTATACACTTAACCACAAAGATTACCTACCTAATCTATTAACACATGCTTGCCAACTCTTTTCCATGCTGTGTGGAGGTATTAAATCTAGACCGAAAAACCGCAACAGTATTTTTTATGTTCGTTTAAACACTAGAGCTCCCTTCCCATCTATAATGGAGATTCGATTCCAATCCATCATTCTAACATGTCGTATAATCTACATAGAGCATATATAAACATGCATTTTAAGTGGACACAATCTCTGGCTCATTTGTTTGTACTGGAATCTTTGAATGCGCAGATTTGCTAAAAGTGGGATTTTGTCTCTTGTTTCCCCAATAATTTCCTTTGAGCCAGGTTCCAGAAAACTTTCGATATTCTGGAACCCTGCCGCATTCATAGAAAGCAATAATAATTTGTTTTTGTGGTCAAGCCCACTCTGAGCAGAAAATCGATGAAAAAGTGGTTACTCTATAAAACGCATACAAACAAGAGAAACGCACAAGAGAAGAATTGAAATGCAATCTTCCATTTTTTTTGTTCTTCATCGGTTTTCGGTTCTACACGAAACAAAATCCATTTTCACTCAACTGTTGTTGCTGCTGCTATACACTTGCTTCTGGTTGATATCAAATCTATACGCGATAGAGTTGCCAAAAAGCCCATGCATAATATAAACAGGATCTTGAAAAGTTTAGGAGTAGCTTTGGCTTTAAGCTCTCCCTGAACTCTATAAACTGGAATTGTTTTTACATGATGAAAAGTTCCAAAGTACATTATTTATTCACACTACTTTACTATTCAGAGCAGAGCTAACAGATTATCTTGGGAATCCGATCAAATGCATAGTGAGCATTTCGGTTTTTGCGTTTTGCTCTCATGAAAACTTTACCATGCTCCTATTACACTACACCACCATATAAAAGAAACAAGTCGCTGGTGTGGTGGTGGTGACGGGGACCCCTTTTCAAACTTTTTTTATGTATATTGTGTAAATGTGATAATATTACTTACTCATTAGTCATGTATTTTATGCACGCATACACAGACAATGTTAATGGAACGGATGACGAAGGCTGGACATAATACGGTTGTCAAAGAGTGATCCCTTAATACCTTCTCTCTGTGATGTAATAATAATATATAGAAATGCAGGCTTTTGCATGAATTTTTATCTTATCATTACTTCTCGCGCATTAATACAGTTTCTCTTGTTTGGAGGTAACAGTCCAGAAGAGAAAAAAGTTGTAATCCCTATCGTGTTTTTATTCTCATTTTGAAAACGCAATGCACTCAGGTATGATAAATGCATATGAATATGAACTAAAACGTAAAGTAATATATCTCAACAGTTCCCTTGTTTTCTGGTCTCTGTTGGATTTTCTTGGGCTGAAACTGTCAGAGTTGTAGTAAAGCTGATTTCCATATCGTCTACTTAAGTGCATACTAATAAGCGAAAATTGAGAAGGCGGAAGTAGAGAAAAATGAGATATTATGGTCTATAGCTACTTGCATTACTAGAATTAATGATTTCAGGTATTATTTGATATGAGCAGTGAAATAATGAATTCATAATAGATGCATTGTGTAATGTAATTAACCAATACATAATCAATAATGAATGAATCAATAAAAAGTAACACTTGTAGGGTTCTATAGTTTGCAGTTTTTATTTAAATATTTTTTTGTCGCAACTTGTAATGACATTATTACAGAAGATTTGAATACGATATAGTAGGTTCAGTAATTAATTGTAGTAATACTTTATTTTTTATCAGCATTTAAAATTGTGTACGTACCGTTATCTCTCTTTTGGAAATATCTTAATAATGATATGGTTTTTAAATATCCTGATACTCTCATTCATTTTCAAGCATCATCGGGATATACATGAACGACTAAAATTCATATAAATATTTTTATCTTAATATTGATCATATCATGGACTACTTTAGTTTTACTTATCTATAATAAATACATTTTACCAGACATTCAACAATTAAACGTAGAACATTGATGAAAAATATTTCACACAAAAAACACACTCTATATTATTGGTGTGCTCACTACACTTGCTAAATTAGATACACTATATTTTACATTCAATATAAATTACTCTTACACTTTGAATTGCCAACTTGCCTTTTTTCTCTACAATTAAATATTTAGCAATGCAAACCTTCAGAAAATCTAAACACCAACACAACAATGCATCCTACATGCCGAACCACCCACTAGGCAAATGGGCATCCTGAGACGAAACAATAAAACAGTTTGGTAGTTTTCAGTATATAAACGGATATGACGACAAATGCCCATGAGAAGAAGAAGAAGAAGACTTCCTCTGAAATTAATTTAGATGACACATAATTGGACGCAAAAATTGCTGCGGAGGTGGCTAATTTGGTGTTTTTAAGGACAGGAGGACGCACTTTAACTGTATATATGGCTTATATATGACTGTACATATTTGGTTGTACAAAAAACGCACTGCTATAAAGTGAGAGAGAATAAGTGATAATGATATTGCACCGTTATCTTTAAAAAATATTTAGGTAAAAACGATTTATTTCTGGTGAGATATAAGTTGCGTGGGAGTTGAACCTCATATTTTTTTAGGAAGGTGAACTAGGCCGATCACCTGGGGATCCTCCTGCAGCCTGCTTCAAAAAAGGTCTGTGAAGCTCTGATAATGTCGGCATTGAAAATAAGCCAGCGGCCCCCGCTTTCCCACCGGAAATTGCGCTTAACGCTGCCGCATTTGCGGCGTGCATTGACATCGCTGCAGCACTCGTGAATCCGTGGAGGGATGCAGCCAGACCGGGGAATAGGGAGGGGTGAGGATGATGGGGATGGTGATGATTGAGAGCGGCAGCAGCAGGATGATGAGGATGATGTGGAGGTAGATGACCTGGAGGTGGTACTCCTCCACCGGCTCCTCCATGAGCTGGACTTGGAAGTGGACCAAGACCAAGACTCGCGACAGGAATTGGTATTGTCGCAGGCCCGAAATTCGGGAATGTACCTCCAGGAAGGGAGGAGAACAGAGGATGATTGGAGAATGAGTGGAGGGGATGATGGGGATTCAGAGGGGAATGATTATTGTTGTTGTTATTGTTATTCAAGCTGTTTAGACTGTTGTTACAACTTGTTGGGGAGGGCAGGCTGGTCTGCGAGTTGTTTGAAGAGGGTGCCCCAGGAGGAGGAGGACTATTCGTTCCAAGACTGAGGTCACTCTCAGAACCCAGTTCCGAGGGGATCGGTGACTGCGGTGGGGTTTTGTCATCGTGCTCATCAGTGTCCGATGTTTCCGGTCGTTTTCCCACTAACCCAAGATGATGTTGCAATCTACAAAACAATTAGAAAAGAAAAATCATCAAAAATCCCGTTCATCATCATTTCATCGTTTCCTCTCTTAAAATTGTTCCTAATAGTTCTCAGGTGTGCCAGGTACAAAAACCGCCGTTTTAATCGCTTCATCAAACAAAAACGTGAATCATTCCCTATTCATTTCAAAGCAACCACGTGAAACGGAGTCGAAAATTCAGTTTTCTTCAAAAAATCCACATACAACTCTATTAAGCCATCATAATCAGCAGAAAGCCATACAGCACACTTGCATTTTTATTCTAATGGCCTGTTTCACACATAATGAAGTGGACCTCTATATAGCTTCCTCTTCCTCAATGGAACACTTGCACGCACCCAAAATCCCAAACAATAGAGAAAAACAAGAGGAATAATAACCGTATTAGAATAAGCAAATGTAGCGTGCTAGCTTAAATATTTATCGTTAAGCATACCTACATTTCTCTCAGAGAGTATTTATGATATCCCACATATAATATCCATATCCCCAACGAAAACCCACAAAAACAAAACGGATATGACGACAAGGATGAATGAATGAAAAAAAGCCCTGTGGATTGGATTGCTACCGAGTTAAGTTGTATGAGCGAGTCGACTAAATAAAAGAATAGAATTAATGGCTCGTTTGTACTCTCTGAATGGATTTTACTCTGGATTTTTTCTACTCTATCGCCTTGCAAATCGGAAGGAGCTTAACAGTATATAAAGTATAAAGATTGGTGTTAAAAGTAAGTAAAGCAAAGTAAGTAATCTGATAAACATACAACACACGGACAGAAAAAAATTTCTGTTGGTTTTTCCCTCTCGTTTTATTATGCCTACTCACTAAGCTGTTGGGTGACAAATAAAATAGTACCAAATGGATCTCTCCTGCATTGTTGGGAATGTTATTGTTGTAACTTAATATAAAATATGTTATGTTGTGTTCCTCCTCACATTGTAGAAATCACACGCAAAACCTCAATAATGTGTGCATACACACATATATGAGAGATGATCAAGAGATCGGAAAAAAAGCTTTTTCGGTTTTGACATTGACAAGGCATATTATCGACAGGAGAAAATAAAATGTGTTTTCTGGAGCAACTCTCTAGAACAGCAGCCATATAGCAGAGATGCATTATATTTTTATAAACATCAGAAATATAGAGAAACTCTTTTAAAACATGCCAGGGTGGAAATCAGATCAGAAGAGATCAAGTTGAGTAGAAGTGTATTAGGTAGAGTGAGTAATCCTCTAGTGAATTTTGAACAGAGAGATTATATATTTTTATGAAAAAGTCCACTGGTGATTCAGAAGTTTTGTTTTGTAAAGAATAATGGGACATTTGATACCTTCTTAAGCATTCTTCTAGGTTTGGTATCATATCATGTCGTTCGTTTTTAAGAAGATGTGTGGACGTTGAGTCGTCCTTTTTCTGTGCACTTCTCGTGATAATGACTGATTTTCTAAATATCTTGAATTCTTCTTTGAAGCTTTGGTTAGGAAATAAAAGGCTTCCTTTCACAAATTATGTTGGCATTATTATTTTTAAAAGAATGAGAAGGAAGATGGTGAAATGGAGCTGGATGGATTTACTACTTTAGTGGGACTTTTTTTAATAAAAATATTTGGATTTTAGCATTTAGCTGGATTATTACATTACATAATGAGGATTTTGACAAGTTTCTGACAGCCAGATAATACACGTCAGATAATCGATATCCGCTCAACAATGCTAACTTTCGTATGGCCTAAAGTCTTTGTGGAAAAGGATGCAAAATAAAATCCTAAATCTGTCTGCCTGCATATTATTCTTGATTCTTTCGTATAGACTCTACAGAATAAATTAATTTTGAAAGTAAAATATTTGTGAGTTGAGCTCAAGGATTAATTAAAATTGTATCATGACTAGATACTCAAATAAAACAAGGGAAATTATAATTGAAAAATAGATAAGCTGACATCTCAGACTTTATGAAACATTTCAATTTCTCTTCTCTCAAAATCCCATCTTAAGATTACCCTTTTGACAACTAATTATCTTCAATTTTTAGTCCAGCAGCCAAATCTGGATTTTTTTTTCAACTTAGTCTTCTTCTTTCTCCAACAAGTCATGAGTCAAAAGATTATTTAATGCGATACACCACCAAAAACTCCAAATCCTCCATGACTCGACCAACAGCAATAAAAAAAGCTGCTAAACCACTAAAATCCCAAGAAGAATCAAACACCCAAACCACTAAAAACGAAAAACCAAACAGCTTCTCTATATTCTCCACTTTATTTTCCCTTCAGGCAAAATTAATAGTGTGGAGCAACAAATGCTAAGTCACTACTGCAGTTTTTTGTTCGAGCAGCCATCATGATTTTTCTGCTCCTTGCATTTCATCTATAGAGAATGAATACCTGCAGTATATTAGAAACACAGTAATAAACTGTTGGTTTCGCTATACTAACGATTTGTTCAGTGGTTTTGGTTTTATGGTAATCATCACAAAAATCATGCTCATCATCTCCTCAAAAGAAAATGAGTAAAACGACTGGTTTGACCACTTTCGTGGTTTGGTTTGGTTTTCTTCGAACCAGCAACCGTCATCTTCATCATAATGTGTGGATAAAAAGCTGACAAAGCCCAAGCCAGAATTCCAAATGGATATGCACCCAATATAAAACGGATATAATGCTTTCCCATTACAACAATGCTTTAATCTCACGCTGAGCCTATAAACCGAGGAAGGAGCATCATCATCATCATAATATATTGCTACCCAAGAAAAAATGTAGATTGCCGACAAGATGGAGAAAAATGAAACAAAAAATGGAATATATGCTCATCAGAGGGAAAATTGCAATCTCTTTTTTTGGAGATGAAACAGCAGCAGACGCCAAGGTAGTAAGTACCTTAGAGCATTTCGTTATGGTCATCGTCAAACTATCCAACTAGTGTTTATACTATTCACACACGGCCATTTTTCAACTCACCACAACTTTTCCACTTTCAACAAAGACTATAACAATGTGGTAATTACATTGTTAGAAAAAAATCATGAAATATATACGACAACGAACTGTGCGGATATTATATGGCAGATATAACATGAGATTTTTTTAGTATCGCTGTCTAGCCTGCCATTCTTGTAAAAAGGAATTTGTAAGGTAGACGAACCAAATAATCAACGAGACGACGGATGAGAGAGAGACGAATAAAAAATGAAATAATCAAAAAGATGACACGACCAACAAGCATGAAACACCAGAAACATTAGCATCATAAGTAACAGCTAGTATGTTTAGGTATATAATGATATCGCATTTTGTTTCAACATTTTTTTACTTGTCTTATTTCTTTTCATTATAATTTTCGTCTGGTTTTGATGAGATGGGATTGTGAGAGGTGTATAGGCTCATTGTATGGGTTTGTAAATGAAAACCAGTTTCATTTCAGCAGAGATATCTAATATATTATCGTGTTCATGATTTTTTTTGCAAAATATGAAATATGTACACAGGTATAAAGTACTAATCCAACCAATCCAATAATCACAGCAGAGAGCTCACTTGGACTCTCGCTGAAAATGAAATGGAGTCCTGTCACGAAGAAGAATTTAAGAAGACAGGAGGAGAAAAAAATAAAATTAAAAAATATGAGAGACAGACTGAATAAATGAATGACATTTGCAGCAGGAAAGATTAGTGTACAAACTGCAAAAAAATAGGTATTCTTTAACTTCAATAGACACATTGGCTGCTCACTATTTTACAATACTCAGGTTTTTAGCTTGAACTTGTAATTTTTTGTAATCAAAAATGTTATAATCTTGAAGATTTTTCGAAAAGAAAAGTATGTGTCTATAAATTACATAGTTCAATTGTTTCATGATTGCTACTTGCTACTTTGTCATTGAAATCAAATATGACAATTGTGAATATTGATTGTGAAAAATAGATTATAATTAACCAATTTGAGCAATTATTAATAAATTGTACTTGATACTGCACTACTGCACTATACTAGTTGCAAAATAAAACGTCTTAACAAAATTATGCCAGCTAAGAAATATTATGCAAATAGGTAGATCGTAGTGATTATTGGATCGGATTGGTTATCGCAGTAGTCTGATAGGAAAACGAAAACGCTGATATTAGCAGTATTATAGTACTTTGCTGATGCTGACAAAGATTTAGCTTTAAAGGCTTACAGTTCCATAATTATTGAAAAAATAGACTTTATAAGTCCACAAATTGCAACACAATACAATACATAAAAAATTATACAACAAGGAAATAATTATCATATTATTATAGTTTGGTTTAAGATACGACAAAATGAAACGGTCGTAGCAGGAAAATAGAAATAGACGTTGTTCGTTCGTCTTGTCTTTACTTCGAATTATTTTATGCACTTTTTTATACGTTATTGATAACAGCATACATAGTTTATGAGGTAAACATTTTGCTGTATTTTCATCTTTTTTAATTCAAAAGAGAACAGAGGATTTTCGTGCGAATGTGATTATCTCATATAAAGCCGAAACGCAAACTTCATGGACAAAGTTATAGCATAGATAAATATAAATATACAAGTACTTATTTCTAGTACTGACGAAGAGCGTCCATTAGATAAATAGATCATAAACAGGTCAGATGCATACACGGATAAAAAATGTAAAACTACTGATTTTCTTGTTTGTATATTATTTATCTAACATGCAAGGCATAAAATACATATACACCCCAATTCTCTGGAGCATGCAAGTAAAAACTACACTGAATATCCTTTCACTTTTATTTCGTTGAGATCAGACTGATCAGAGGCTTAAATGTGTGAACTACAAATCAACCGGAAAAATTGTCAACACTGCAATAAAAAGCAGTGAAAAAAATTGCTCAGTGGGGATCTCAAAACCGAGAGAGAGGAGCACACATCTGAATTACTTTTCATGATGTCAATTGAATAAAAAAAATAGGGCGACAACACATGAAACCGAGAGGTCACGGCTAGTTGCTACTTTTCAATGAAAAGAACCGCTTACTCTAGATCTAAATAACCGACATCATAAAAATTGGACAAAATATAAAAAGTGGGATAAAAGAGTAAAGAACGAGAACAACATTTTTTAACAAGCAGTTTTGATAAGATGGAAAATGCTAACAAGAATGATGTAAACGCAATGATAGTAATAATGATGATATCGCAGGGAGACTAGACAGCGAAATTAAATTATTCAATTTTTCGTAATCAAGAAAGGATACAAACTCTCAACTCATTTATCTCTACAAAAAGGGAGAGAAAGCTATAGAGAGCAAAGGTGTGATTTGATGCAGAAAACGAAGTTGAGGTGATGATGTTTGAAATTGCGAAAAAGTACATCAATAAAAGAAGTGAGGAGACAACCGATCCGACTTTGTTAAAAGAGATGAGATGGGAGAAAACGAGCTAACAATCGTGTTTTCTCTTTCTTGTGATGATCCAAACTGGATAACAATAAAAAGATACAAATTGGATTTGATCTCAGGAAACTTTGCTGCTGATCATGATGACGAGGAAATAGGAAATTGACAAAAATACACACTCTCTCTCTCTCTCAACTTGTGATCTCGTTTTCTATTGTGTATTCTCTCTGGCTTGTGTATACATGTATTTTGTATTCATTGAATTTAAAAGCTTTATAATATCAAACAAAAAAAGGCATACAGAAGAACGAGTATAAATGTGTAATTCTATTTGCAAGGGAGAGAAAACAAAGTCGCAACTCTGACAAAATCAAATGATGAGATGGAAAAGTAACTGGAGCTGAAGATATCGATCCAACAACATGAGCAGAAAGAGAGAGAGAGAAAAAAAACCTCCAACGACGACGGTCGCTCTCCTCTGGAGGAGATGAGATGGAGAGTGAAAAATGTATATAGAATAATGATAGGGAAATAAAAGGTACGTTGTGGAAAAAGTTTACGTAACTTATTTTTGGAGGAGAAAAGAAAAAGGCGGATTGAAATAGGAGAGGAACACCAGTGAACTGAATGATTTGATCTGATGATCTATCTCAGAGACTTGAGGAGAGTCTCTCTATCATATACACAGAGATCTCTGGGGAAATTGGAGAAAAATAAGGAGAACTGCTGCCGAGAGACACAGAGAGAGTTGAATGCATGGAAGATTTGGTGTTGCAAAAGTTGCAAGAAAACGAGACAAAAAGATGAGCATTGATGATCTGTTGAGTATATTTTTTGAGAACAGAAATTCAACAAGACTCGAGGGATATGGCGATACGGTAGAGAGTGGAGGAGAGATAATGAAAAAGTGAAAAAGAAGAAAATAATAATAGTTTAGAGAGGAGGAAACTGGAGGATGATATGGAGGTGGAGATGACGGCGACAGAAAGGAAAAGACAAAAAACATTGTTTCTTGGTCAATTGCGTCGTTTGATGAGATCAGTTTGATGATGTGATGATGAAGATGGGGAAAGGATAATGTTTAAATTTTTTACATGGAATGGGAGGAAAATAAGATTGTTTGTTGTGTGACATGGTATTAGGATAGGGTAGTTTCTAAGTGGGACAAATTAAGGCTATACTATCGTTTTGCTGTAATAAAATATACTATGCAGATTTGAGAAGCGAAGTGAATGATTTTTACAACTACAGCCTTCTTATGTATTGGTTTCAAGCCAAAATTATTTAATTTCAATGATTGAGGAATTACTCTCCTAATTAGGTGTGGTCCTTTTCATCTACGTAGCGTATAAGTGAAATTCATTGCAATAAACGAAATAATGATTGATAAACTATCCTTAGATGAATTTCACTAATTATGCAATATAATTAATGAGGTATGTAAGATTTTATATTAAAAATTCGTAATATTCATCATTGATTCTGATAATCATGAATCATGATGCATTGTTGATGTATGCATTATGCATGTATCATACTCGCATCGTTGGGTTGACACTTTTTCCTTTACATGTTTTTTATGATGCTAATCATAATCATGTCATGTACACTTGCACATAATACAAGCCTTTGATGACGATCGGGTAACCTTTTAATAGCCCGACAGAAGAGAAAAACGAGCCGATGATGAGATCAGAAACGGCAACACTTTTTTCTATCCTCCAAAAAATATAAAAACTGGACCAGAGAGCGAGGGAGCAGAGCTCCAGAACAGAAGCTCCAGTGCACACACAAACATAACACATCATCTCTTTACTAATCAACAAATCAAAAGAGTACCGACATAACCCACCGACAATAATATTCCATTCTGCTATTCTCTTTCGAACGCTCTGTTTTTATAATGTATTATATAGATTTTTGATGATGATGGTCGTATCAAATTATTTTGAGAAGGCCAAGGCAGTCCAAGCCATCATACTCTCTAGATGGACAAAGATGAAAAAGAGAACAGATTGAAAATGAGGAGAATAGAAAGTTTTGTACGTAATGTTTTCATGTGTGTACTATGCGTGCAATTTGATATCGTTTTTTCTTTGCTGAATAAAAGACGAGAAGAAAATATATACTTTTATTCTGGCTCGGATAACCTGGATGATAGGAGAGAAGAGAGGCAATGTCCTTTTTTTGATGAGGACGATCATGCCGCGACCTTCGTGTCATGTCATCATCATGTCAAGGTCTATTATTTCACTTTCGTGGAGATTCGGGCATGCATGGAAGAGCAGAGGAGAGATTTAATACGAAGAACAGTTAAAATATTGCAATATTTTTCAATAGCCAGGTTCCTAGAATCTTTTATATTTTGCTTAAGAAATAGATCAAACAGACAGTCTTCGACAGAATAGAAGAAATCGGTGTGACCGTCGATAGATAATTAATGACAGATAATATATTTCGATTCATCTAGCGATTCCTGATAATGCAACTGATTACCAAATCATATCATTGCCACCCAGTCCATGTTTCATTTATCTGTCGCTTTTGTTCGAAATGACAATAGTATCAAGTTACACGAATAAAGTATCATGAGCATTAATTACCCAATGTACTTTTATTACTCATCTGGAATCATCTTTCTCATCATGAAATTCTCTGCCAGTATCAAAGCCAATATGTACCTCATAAAATATTTCTCCACACACAAAGTATACAAAACATATTCATTAGTCGATCATTGTTCATTGTGCAAAATAGCTGGCTTTTAGCATCCCTTTTTAAATGCTTTCATGTATTTTTTCAGTCG
>JAQIXX010003210.1:0-20696 GCA_034700605.1 Willowsia nigromaculata
AACAATGTTTTTGTCTCGCTGTTATCCCATCTCCTTCACAAACGATATTGGTTTTTATGAAAGATAAGCAAAAATGGAAGCATGAAATAGCAAGGAAAAATCAATTTTCTCTTTGAAATTTTTACATTGAAAATCCGACTTCGCGAAAACCTTGCTAAAAGGATGCTGATGATGATGATAACTATAGTGAGGATAGTGACGATTAGTGAGAAAAACGAGGACAAAAGCAGGCTGGCTGACATTTTCAGTTAGAATGACGATATAGGCAATAATGACGACGATGGAAATGGGTGGGAGTGACTGATGTGGAGTAATAATGTGAGTGAGTGTGGCAATGAAAGATGTCTAATTTGCTCCCGTAAAGACTTCCTTTTGTAACGGCTGACACACACACATGCCCTGCCAATCTAAATTGGGATTGACACAGTGATAATTAAAAGACAGGTATTGTTACGTGCACACACTACACACATTTACATGTAAAAATGAATGAGAAAGGGTTGTGTTGCTAGCTTAAGAGGGAAATGATGTAAAGAGCTGAGTGACTTGACGTTGATAAAAAAGTGGTACTCTTCATCAACAGCAGCAGTAACAACAGAGATCCAAATCAAATGCAGTTTGAGAAGCCAAACCTCGTCATCATCATCATCAACATCTTCACTGCACATTACACACCTTTACCTAATTCCTTCGTTAAAAAGTATAACCCATATATTTCCCTCACTCTCAAGCAAAAATTGTAGAATGTGTGATGCTAATGATGAGGAGGATAATTTAGATCAGTGTGTGTGTCTCTATGCAAGTGTATGCATTTTCTAGTAAATTGGCAAGAAATTGGCTTCACTTCATCTTCTTCTCTCCTCTTCTCCGCCGAACCGCCGATGCAATCACAAGGATTTCAGAGAGATGAAATGTGAGAGAGAATGAATGAATCAAGTTGGATTTGCATACGCCTACTTTGGCAGCTGAGTTTTATCCTCCACCACCACACCACGTTTTTTAAAAGAATGAAAAAAAAAGTTTTCAACATGACAGGCAAGGCCTGGCCTAGCCTATAGCAGATTTGTTTGATTGTATCATCGTGTCTTCCTTCAGAGTTTACACTGCATCCATCCATCGATATTAATGATGATGATGATGACTGTAACTACTTACCCATTAGCATATTACCTATTTATTTGATAGCTCACAAGAGTGAGTCAGTCGGGTGGTGTGTTTAGTGTTGATGGTGAAGAATGAAGGATAAAACGTGCAACAGAAAACCAACAAAACAGAGAGAGGAAGTATAAAGGCAGAAATTTAAATATTCACACGATTTTCAGATTGACATGTGATTGAAATCAAATGTAAATGATTTTATCGAATCCCTTGAAGGTCTTCTAGTGCCTGTGCATTCATTTCTCTCTCGTTTCGCATATGCCAAAGTAAAGTAGGTGAGGTTTACGGGCATTCGAAAAACACACTCATGTTATGTAAATCGTTCTGCTGGTGAACTTTTTTGAACTTTATAGTCTGTTTTTGAGATCAGGCAGTGTTTTGATATAAAAGTTGATGCTGCTTCAGGCAAGGGATGGATGAACTAATCAGTGCAGTGCAAATAATTTTATCAGTAGAGATTGGAGATACGTAGTAGAGACTTTGGTAAAGCACATTCAATAAAATCAAAATGACATGCTGCACCATGAAGAAAAAATGCCTCTAGCGAAAAACAAAGCAAAGTAGGAGTTTTGCTGATTGGAGTTTTTAATTAGAAATTTGATATCACAGAAAATAGCACAGTGCAGCAGAAAACGGGAAGGAGAACTGGTGCCAGATTCCGTCAAATAAATTGGTGCGTTGGGCCGCTGTTTTGAAGGCTATCTAATCATTTCGGATCTGCTAGTCGACAAAGATGCAAAGTAAAGGAATCCATAAAAAATGATTAGATGGCAGGAATTGTTGAAATTAGATCACTAATAGCTTCTGGCATTGATCATACCAGAAAATCGAACAGTGTTTACAAAACTGTCAAAATGAAACGAAAAAAATGCTAACAGCTACTCATATCCCAGTTATCTTTTCACTAATTTTTTCCCTTTTTGCATCCTTCAAGGAACAATTGACAGCCTTCAGCAATTAATACAAGTTTTCAGGTTCAGACACGTCAACATTGAAGATGATGATTGTGAGTAGCAATAAACAATTTTTGTTTTCAAAATTGAATATCCTCTGCGGGTAGTGATTAGGAATTATGTAACTTGATGTTTTGAAAGGAGCAATTACAGCATTAATTTAATTACGATTTCAAGGAAAAACTAAGCCAAGTAAATTTTTCAAATTTAAGTGTTAACTTAACATTTTAAAAAGGTCTGATTTGAAATTATGATGATGAATGGGTTGCTTTATTTTATGAATGGAGCTTGTTTTCTTTTCAATAAAAGAAGGAAAGAAACTGGATTCAATTCATCATTCAAACCCTTCTCAGTAGGAGTCTAACAGGTCATCAGAGTAAAAAATTATACCTGAGAAATTGACTCTTTTCAGCTTCTCGCTAAGTATAATGTGCAATTCATACGGTATATGGAACTACCATATTATCATTATTGTTTTAACCATTTATAATAATAATGAAGTGTATAAAAACAATTGAATTGAGATAGCACAACAATGGTTCAAGGCGGTGGGTGACGACTAGCAAAACGCTTGAAACAAAAAAGGAGGATCCAAGAAGAAACAGAAGTCTGAAAGAAGTACACAGACAAAACGCATTTTAATCACGTTGCATTCGTATCGACAGGCAGACATTTTACAGTTAGTTCACAACTGCAACAATGCCTATATGTAAGCACGCCATACTATGATAGTAGATCCCGGTTTTCCTTTTTTCCCAACAATTGCCTCTTCGTCGTGTCATTACTATAGAGGATAGACGGGGAAGAAACCGTATTTAGTTATTCGTGCGTTTTCTTTCAATTGTTGTGACTGAGAAAAGTAATTCAGGAGATCTCATGACATGCATGATGTGTGGTGGTAGTAGGTTGGTTGATGAGTAGGAGGAATATAAATACTACGTAGTCCATCCGTCTGCTCTTTCATTTAAATTTGCATAATAAGCTGAGGTAAACATTTAAACTTTGTGAATGCTTACTGTAATATAATATCTTAATGATGATACGCGTTGCATGCGCAATATTATAATACGAAAGTACCTCAAACGATCTTAATTTTGATGCAAGTTGAAGCAAGTGGAGTGCAAAAACATTATTATGAACAAAATTAACACGTCAAACCAAAGTTTATGCAATCAACTTAATTTATTAACGATAAATAAAATAACACTTTATGAAACAAATTAACCAAACATTATGCATATATCTGTTTGTCTGTCTGACGATTCGAAAGAAAAACATTACAACACGGAAACTTTTTCTGCAAAGAATATTATGCCAATATCGTCTTGCATGAATATGAGCACTTAAATTCATGTGTATGTTTCAGAGAACTGCTTTAGTACTGCAGCAGCTACGTAAAAACATGCAAGTTTTAATTTTCCATTTTCATGCATGCAGAATTTATGAAACCCCCATGAAATTAAAAGACACACTAGTGACAATATTACTTTGCGCGTGAAACGAAGTTATTAAATTAGTTTTGCAATTTGCAAATGAACTCATCAAAATAATTAAATTATGCTAGAACTCGTTTGAAATTAGTTTTTCTAATACTTTTCTACATTACATGAAACAGAAGGTGAACAGGTGCGGTTCACGACTTTTGGTGTCATACCATAAAGTGGTTAAATCAATATGTACTAGGCCTAATTTCTTATGCTCTAATGTTGCTGCTAGGATACCAATTCACAGAATGTATGGGAAGCCAAAAAAGAGTCTAGTTTTATTTTCATTTTGTTCTGCAAGTTGTCATAATAACTTTCGAAACGTTTGTCCTTGATAATCGTCATAAGTACTAGTTTCGTAAAAACTGGGGGAAATGGTTTTCCAGAGTACTACAACTGGTCCTTGGTTTCCTTCCGTCCAGAAAATGAAATAAAAATGGTAGCACACAAACAAACAATTTTACTGTTGGATATGAGAGCAGCAAAAGTTTGCGTAGTTAAAATAAAATAGCAAAAAAATACTAGTAAACACCTGCTGACGGCCACGACACCTTATTTCTTCAGTTTAAGTAGCCATTTTGGTGGTCTCTCTCTGGTCATAACAAAAATATATTTATTTATTTTCTGGAGAGAAAATGAGGTCTCTGCATATTTGCTCACCAACCGCCATAAAAAGAAGTTGTGTCGAACGGATGAGAGCTACAATTGCCATTACTATTATATATAGCCAATGCGTTTTGTTACCAAGTGACCTACTATTTTCCCTCCAGAACGTAAAAGTAAAATGATGGTAGCGACGACGATGACGACACTTTTTTCACTAGGTTTCTTTCACTTTTCCTCTTTTTCTGCGTTTCCCGTACTTTTATGGTAAACTGAACATCTGCAGTGGTACACACACAATTCAAAACTTTTTCACCATCAGCCAAACAACCTATACTTTTTATGATTTCTAGTCATCCGCAATAGGAAACTCAGTTTTTTTTCTTTTTGGGCTTGTGTGTGAACTCACCATTCCGTGTCTAGCGCAAAAGTTGTTGCTGGGATACATCAACGAAAAACGCATGTGCTATAATATGCTATTTACTTTTTTAGATGTTTATCTGATATATAGTGCTTTTTGGGAAACTGGAAAAAACAAAAAACTAGTTCAGTTAAGTTCACGAGAGTTGCTTTCGGATCAATGGATAATAATTTTTGGAATACTCTCCTCGAGTACATGACATGCTATACGAGGGTGGTCGGGAAAATAGAAGGCTAAAGAGTACTAGATAAACTTTCGTTGCCTGAAGGCCAACCGAGGCCAGGCCATCATGCATGCCAGCATCTACACTTTACTACACTTATCCATACAAAACCATCGTGATCATGCTCATCAAACGCTGTGTAGCAATTTTACTTTGGTGGAGTTAGCCAAGTATAAACGTATTTACTAAAGCAGGAAAAGCAAAAACAACAACGGAGAAAATGTTTGCAACCATAAAAAATGATGAACAGTCTGTTGAGAATTATAAAGGCTAACCAATAATGAACGATGTGGAGGAAGGAGAACGGAGGTAAAAGCATGAGGCAAATTTTTAACTTCCGAATACCTAACAACAATTCAAGGTTATATAGATAATAATTTAAATTATTCTGTTTAAATTCGGTGCTGTTATTTCGTGATTTAAAGTCATCGAATGCTTAATTACAAAAGATTTTACAGTCCTTGCATGTTGCGACATGAGAATAAGTGAAAGGAACTATCCGAAATCAAGTAACCTATGTATTATTAAGAACATGAACCCGGAAGATGCTTAAAGAAAACAGATTAATCTTTCTTTTTCATGTATCTTTCTCTCCAAAAGACTATTTTTCTCTGATTTCGAACTATCTATATCCATCCAGCCAATATCATCTCGTTTCTTATCACTTTCTACGTCTCCCTCCTACTTTTCTTTCATTTCTTTCTCTCACTTTTTCTCAGAAAGAAGTTTAATGCTGTGCTACTTAACTTTAATAAGAAAAGAATAGGTCCATATCGGAGGGACATAAAGCTCCACAGTCTGTTGTGCTCATATAATAATGACAGTTGCTCGAAAAACATACAGCAACGACTTCTTTTCTTTTTTCGGTGACGCCGGTAATAGCAATAATAATGACACTACTTACTTTCTTCCAATGAAAGTGTGAGTCTTGTAGTATCAGTGTCTACGGGAATACCACGATGGAAAGTGTGCAGAGGAGAGACAAACGAGGAGACAAATTAGATAAAGCCATCCCTCTGCTGCTGCTCTGTGCTCTTCACTTCAAACACATAACACGCCAACATCAAGCATGATGCCACCAGGGTAAAGTAAAGATGTTTGTTATGGAATAAAGACGACTGCTTTCTCTCTCTCTCCAGAAGAGAAAAACTACAACTTTCTTCTTCCTCCTTTCTGCCTCCGTTTCTGAGAAATTGCATTTGTCAAATAGAAATGAGATTGAGTTCAACTTTTTCTTTCCTTTTTCTCAAACTTCCTTTTCTTCATGTGCTCTTCCTTCCTCCCTTTATATACCTATCCTCCATTCATTTTTTCATCGTGTTCAACAAGATGTTGATGCTACACAGGTTTCTTATGCTTACTTCTTTTCCTTATCCCTGGACAAAAAAGTTGGTATTTTGTGACTTGTGTGTGTCTTCCGTCTTTACTTTGTTCACCCACGCTATATAAACATTAATATATGTGTATAGGTATAATCCATACTTCATGTATGTTGATTAACCTTACTTTTTTCTCACTCGTCGTGTGTCAAGATGAGTAACGATACGGTAACTGGTGACTGTGTAGTATAGGTAGATGAGGAAGACAATTTTCTCTTTTTTTCACACTCTCACTCACACACGCAGCAAATGTTCAGAATACTCAATGTCTTCCCTTTCTCTCTCTCGCGTGGAGAAAGTGTCGCCGAAAGCAGCATTGTCACTTTCTATTCTGTTCACTTACTTTGCCTTTATTTTTGCAGGACTAACTATTTCTTTTACTCTATTTGCTATGTGTGCTCAAGTAGAGCACGTATTTTTACTTTTTTATACTTTTTACAGTTCAGAGATATTTATAACACCTTGCCTGACTATTCAATTTGGTTGACAACTTCCTCCTCAGTGTGGAATGATATTATACGAGGTGGAGTTTCTTTTGACATCTTTTGCGAACATAAGTTGAGAAAATTAGATTGGACTGATTAAAGGTGTGTTTGACGTGATGTGTGTACTCCCTAAATAGAAGACAAACGTTGTAAATTGTAAATTCGCTGCTTTGGATGAAAGAAATTTTGCTTGCTTTTTTAAAGTGCAAATAATAATGCTCGTAATTTGTAAAAGTGAGAATGAGTTCCAAGAAGAAGAAAAAAATCAAACACAATCAACAAACTATTCAGAGAGCAAACATTACATCAAAAGAATTTTTTGCGCTTCTCTTTGAAAAATTGTGTTCTTGTGAAACACCTTACTTAACAAGTTTTATACATTTAAATGACATTTTTGCTTGTTTTAGATGTATAAAATGTATTATATAGATCTATGTCGCATTTGACAAATTATAATACGCTGGATTGACAGGAGTTAAAAATGTTGACTTTAGAATTTTTACTTGATTTTCTTTCGTTCGTGTAAAGTATAACGAATGATGATTACTTTGCGGAGGAGCCAAGCCAGATATTTAGAGATAGCCTCTGTCAAGCGAATAAGCCATCATCATCTACTGATATCTCACACCATCATCTTAGCGATCGTCTCATCTGTACAAATCCAGCACACTTTTTTGTCCTCTTCGTTTACTCGTTTCTGTGTGACGTGACAAACGAAGATGATGGAAAGCCGAGAAAGGAATGTTGAGCAAACTGTGAATGTGTTCATTCAAACCTATGTTTGTTCAATGGACAACTTTACACTTGTGCTGAAAAGAGAAGCGTATTTTTCAATTGAATCAAATCGAATTGGAGTTGTCCTCTCGTCTTCCTTGTCAACTTGTCGTTTCTTCACTTGCCATCTATTATTGCTGGAGAAATATATACCTACTTTTTATTGAAGAAGGCCGCATCACACAGACTAAAAAAACAAGTAGATTTTTTCCTTCAGGCGGCGACACCATCTTTCTCCTTCTCCCTGAGTGGTGGTATGCCTCCCAAAGAGAGAAAGCTGTCTAGACAAACAAACAGGCTTGTTGAGGACTCAACTGAAAGAGAAATGAGTCCTGCTACATACCAATTTGGTCATGATGATGATGATGCATTTGCTTCCATTTTCTTAAGAGAAGAAGACGAGAAAACGAAGGAAAATAAAATAAAAGTTTCACTCGTCTTCTGTTCGCTTTCCTTTCTATCATCTTTACTTTTAATTCATTAAAGTGGAAAGGCTATTCTCAACACGTACACGCGAGCGCTCAAGTCAAAGACTTGAGGAGTAAGACCGTTTCCTATCTCAGATCCTAACTACCACTTTCACTTTTTTCTTCCTGGAAGCTGAAATTCACGTGTACACACGAGCTATAGGAAAATACTGATGATGATGATGATGATCAGGAAGAAAAAAAGCCTGGATAACATAATCAAAGATTTTCGTTTCGTTTTCACTCCTTTTCCCTTTCATAATCATCCTATACTTCTTTAGATATAAACTTTATATACATTACTCTTCTTAAAAAAAACTTCAAATCTCAAGCAATCAATTCTAAATGTCACGTTGGAAAAGTTTTCTTCTTTTCTCTGGAACAATTCATCGGGTGAAGTATAGTAATCAAAGTTAAAAGGGAGGCGGGACAGGAGTATATCTTTTTTTGTAAAGTAGTCATTTTGCTACTCGTATGTGTATACCTTTTACGTGTGTATTGTCGCATTAAATAAAGCTTAATTACTCACTCTGTTTGAAATTAGACATGATAAAATTGAAACTTTTCAGTGGAGCAAAGAAAAAGGTTGCTTTCATAATAATTGGGAGTTCAAGAAAAGCTTTAATGAAAGTGAAATAGATCATGAAGCGCAATTCTTAAAATTACCATTCCGTACTGCTCACAACTTTGATCATAAGCTTTCTTCGAATTTTTGGTTTTTCTGATGTTTTTCATAAAAAGTGGGCTTTTAATCTCACGATTTGTATAATAACGCGATAATAATTTGTCGTGACTAAATAAACATTTTTTTGTTGGTTCACGTTGAAAAAGCAGAACTACAACAATACAAGTTTTTTTTGTATGGACGATGATGCATTGGGTGTTGGCCATTCCATTCTTCTTACGTGATCATCATGATACTCATGCCAAGAAAAAAAATTTTTGACACAGAAGCTGTTTAGTAGTCAATGTACTCATGTCTATTCAATTCAATAATCATAAAATTATCCGCATCATCACATATTTCTTCTCAGTTTTGTCAGCTAATTTGTCTGCACAAAAAGAAGGAGGAGAAGAAACAGTAGAAAAAAAGTTTCATTTTTTTCGATAAAACTATTCAAAAAAAGGAAAAGCAATTCTAAAACATTTTAGCTACTTATCAAGGTAGTAGAAAATAAATTGATACATGAAAGAGAAAAGAACACGACTACAGAGAAGATGAGGATAAATAAGTTGTGATGAAGATGAGAAGATGTTGTTTTTAGTTGTTTCCTTGATTAAAAAGATTTTTCCAACAAGTTTACAACATAGTTTTGGTCGCCTCGACTATGTACTTTACTGTTTGATAATGCGTAAGTGTTTTATTGTGTAGCATATCATGAATGTATTCACAGTTAAATGAAACAGGTCACTCACATCACGACTTAAATATTCATTTTTTACGAGCTTACCTCTTCTGATATAAACTATGCAAGAGATTTTTTACGACATGACAGATGATAATATTTTTCTCTACTAAGTCGTGTTCTTCTCGCTCGTTTCAGAGAGATAAGATGGTTTAAAAAGTAAAATCTTTCTAGCTTCCGACAACTGAACAACAAGCTCTTATAACACAACAAAGCTTTTTCAGCAATGACGTTTTCTATAAGAAAATACTTTACCGATATGCTCAGAGAGTGCAATAATTACCTTCATATTTTTACTTGGTCAAAATATATTACAGAATTAATTTGAATTTTTGCTAAATCATTCTCATTACTGTAATACCCACATGTGCAGCATGAAATGCAATGAATAAAAAATATGCATGTATACATGACAGTTATTAACCTGCTCCAAATCTTGTGGGGTGGCAACAACACAAAAAATCAGGATTTATAATCTTTCTTTCCTCTCTCTGTAGTAATATCTGTCGTTCATTCATACTCGTAAAGAATGTTTTATTAATCAAAATACCGGCAGAAACTATCATCAGCTTGCATAGTATATTTTGTACCTCTTAGGCTCAGCTCTTGCAAAAAAATGAAAAACACAGCAAACCAAACCTATCTTCTCGCCTGTTGTGTCCTCTCCTCTCATAATCATCAGAATGATCAACAACATGGCCCTCATCAGAATTAAAAGGGGATTTTGCATAAAATGAATATTATCTTTTGACTCTGATGGCGCCACTACCATCACCATTCCAAATGGTCGGATTAGCATGGCATACAAAAAAGCTCTGTCTTTGAAGTACACAAACGTCATCATCATCATCGGTGGTGCTTTACTCCTGTGAATGGCGAGGGAGGGAAGGTGCCGCCACCGGGCTAGGCTAGCCAAAATCATACCACCTCCACATATGCAACAATACACAGTAGTAATATGCCTTGATATACGCATTTACCAGAGAAACTTTCGAAGGTACAAAGTGAACTTTATGGTTTATCTCAACATTGTAAAACCGCGACATTTAGAATTTTTGCACAGTAATAAATACACCATGTCAGGTCGGTGTTTACATTCGTGGTGATGATGATGATGATATTTTTTGCTGACATCAAGCCTGAAATATCTCTGAAGCTTTTCTCCTTCTCTTGACTTTACTGCTTCACCTATAAAACAGCTAGCGATTCCCCTCTTATTATGTTGCATTGTTTAACTGTGCTAGTATAATTCATGACCAGGTAGTTAGATAGGTACGATCATCATTCATTTCCCCAGGCATCACCGCACACAGAATTGCTTCATTGCACTCCCAATTTTATACCAATATAATAATACCTAGTGCACCTGAAAGCAGTGGAGACAAACTGTGACCACCCTCAAATCTGAGAATTATATTATTTTTTGTAGAAAAGTTTCAGAACAATTCATTCACAAAAATTAATCATGAGGGACAACGTACTTTTTTTGCAATCGCACACCCATGAAAAAGTATCAAATGAATATCCTTTTAAAAAAGTAGTGATATCACTGCGTACACTGCGGTGATATGATGGTGCCGCAATGGAAGATAAGAGATTACCCGGTGTGCACACAAGTGCAGTCCTACCATTGCAAAATCCGTGGAGTTTCCTTGTTTCTTGTTTTTTTTTGCATGGCATAAATGTGGGTGCTCCGACAGAGAGAGAGGGCAACTATCCTCCAAAATAAATGATTCATTTTTTCTCTTGGACAAGCAGTACTTTTCTTCTTCTTCTTTTTCATATGCAAAAAAGTACCTTTTTGAGGAAACCTGCTGCTCTCCTGCTGCATTGCACTTTGCATGAATGGATTACTCTCTATCGTTATCCATTTGCAGCAACGCAGGAGGAAAAAACTCCTTTCCTGCCAAAAAGACAAGATAGCTTGTTTTTATTCATGATGGCCTATTCGAATGTACATTGCACTCCTGACTTTTGCCTGGTGAACTCCACGGGCTTTTAAACAAGATCGATATGAAAACAAGAAGATAATCTTGATGTCTATGAGGGCGCATAACAAACCCGGTATTGTTCAGCAAGACGCTGCTTCTATTGTTATACCTACCTACCCACTTATTTTATAGTCATTTCTCAGCGAAAAAAATGAAATCTTGAATTGGCTGTATATAGCTTTCTTCTCACTTTACTGGCTACTTTATAGTATGGCAAGCCAAGCCAACAGATCCAGCGGGGAGAAAAGTGAAGCAATTATTGTATTTCGCAGCCAGCATCATCATCATCATTATCGGCAAGCATAATTAATTTTAAGCCGAGTTTTTTGTGACTGGTGTGTGATTTGATGATATGCTTGCGCTTGATTCTCGGTGTTGTTGGCACATGAAATATTTACCAGTTTTAATGATTTTCTCTTATTTCGGGAAAAAATAAAAAGAAATCCCGATCTACACAACTTCTAATAACCTCTACTATTAAAAAATAAGATGTTCTTGCAGAGCTACTTCTTAAGCATCGCCTAAAATAAACTTTCCAGCTTTGTAGGAAAAAGTTTGAATTTACGGTTTTCGACCATTTAAGTTCATATCATTTTGGCCTAATTTGTACAAAAAAGAGCCGATCTACAAATACCATCCTCGAAAAAGAATGATTCACAAGAAAGGAAATAAATCAAATTGGCTTGTAAACTGCTATTCTGGCTACACAACTTTTAGTTTGATTACTCATTAGTTTACGATGTACACGTATATACACACATGTAGACATACAGTTATCATGGTTATGACTGTGTAGAGTTTTGTAGTTTTTATTATTTAGCAGTATTTTACATCATTTTAAAGTTCCCACAGATTTGTAACGTAGCAAGTAGGAAGGCATCTATTAAGAGACAAGTGTAGTCAGTATGAATGTGTGTTTGAAGCATCAAAATCAGAAAAACAACAGGAAAAAGAATAAAAAACGTAAACTAATATGTGGTAGCACTGCCTTCTGTAATATTTTATATTTTACCTTTTCTACCTGTCTATACCTTTCTCTGTTTACGAACAGACACAAGTAGTGCCATTTGGTCAAAAGACTCGTGGGAAAAAGACAATCAAAACTCCATGAGAACAAAGTTTTTTTTAATACAGAAAGAAGTTGCCTTGTTCTGTGCATGCTGCCGTTTTTAATAGATATGTATGGCGTTTGTATCGAATAATCTCGGATTTGGAATCAGTAGAAAGAACAGCAGCGTACATGAAAATGTATGCAGAGCAAAGAGAGGAGCAAGAACGAGCAAGAAAACAAGTTCAAATAATAATCAGCAACAGCATCATAAGGGATATCAGGTACCTCGGGGCGAAACTCAAGAAGACGAGAAAATGACGACGACGTGAAATGAAGAAGAGAGAGAGAGAGAGAGAAGTCGTGTTTGATGATGATCATGACTGCTCGTTGAGTAAAGCGAAATGAGTTTCTTTTAAGTCAAAACGGGCAAGCTTGCACTTGCTTCTTATTTCTCCTGACAAAAAAATCAGAGCCGAGCGGTTGATGATGACGATTATGATGCTACCTTATGTGTGCAGTTAACAGGCAAGGAGGGACCCCTCAACCCACCTCCAACACCACCACCATCTAAAACACCCTCCTATAACATATAAAATGTATATACTTTACTAATGATGTATGTAATAGCAGTAAAAACGGCAAAATGCAACGCTTTTTTTATCTGCTGTTGCTGCACGCAATGCAATGGGAGCGTTATCGGCAAAGTAGCGTCATGCAAGCAGTAGGTAAAATGAAGGTGAGGGAGGAAAACGAGCAATCATGATAATAAACTGTTGTCTTGTATCTGCTGCTGGTGCTGTTGTGGAGGTGGATAAAAGGTGATATGTGATTTTGTTCTCTTGCCTGTCTGTCTAGTAGCGCGTCCCTAGTTTACAGGCAAGAGAGAAACGTTAGCAAGGCAAATAAGCCTGTAGGAAAATAAAACGGATGAGAGCATGGCCGGGAGTGAGTCTCATGAATATAAATAAAACATTACAAGAATTTTGTGTGTGTGTTTGTATTTTTTGGTTGTTTGCATCTCGACGCGAACAAACGAAAGTAACGACGAAAATTGCCTAGTTTTCTGGTTGCACAAAAAGCTGCACAAAATAAACAAAAGCCTTCGTTTAGCCGAGATTCAGAGAAAATAATTTGAGGTATGAATGAAATTCGATGTTTGACTGAATCTCTCGCTCTCTGGCTGCTGGAGAGATTTCAGATGAAGATGGAACGGAGAAAGATGAATAAGAGCCGGTGAGGCGTTCAATCCCCTTTCCTTCCTTTTTCCATCATCCGAACAACCTACATGCATTATCATCTTGTTATGATTTCTACGGATGCAATAATGCGGCACCAGTAGAAACGGAATGGCATTATGTTTTACTACTTTTATTACTAATAGATGAGCAAAAAGATCCGCTATCCGTTGACTCTGTCAAGTAGTTAGAAAAGCAGATAAAGCAAGACTCAGTATCCGTCGGCATTCGAAATCAGTGGCAGCAGTACGGGCAATCAAATTAAGCCAAGACGCTGCCACAAAAATCTCTCATAGCTACACGGCGTGTAATCGTAATATTGCATAATAATAGCCATGATGACTCTTGTTTACCGGCTTAGTTGTCTATGAGCTGGTCCTGAGAGTATAGAAATGTGCCTCTTATTTACTCACGAAGATGATGTTAGCTACCGAGTAAAGTACATTGGGCAAGGTGTACATATACATACCTCGTTTTATATGGCCTACCTATAAATAAATCATCATCATAAAGTAGCAAGCGAGATGTTTGGATGGGGGAAAATGAAGAGGGAGGATGAGGGTGCTCTTCTACATCTCTGGAAGGAGATATAATGTTGATAACTGTGTGCAATAGTGGCAGTCATGAAGGTGAGGAGATGGTACTTTTTACAGTATGTTGGTAAAAAGGGAAGACCCTTATCCTCATGCTTGTCCAACGTCCATTGTATTTAAGGAGGAAATTAGGGGAACGTCTAAATACACAGGGGTGGTATTCACTAAATGTGCAATTTTTCGTCTTAAATTTTTTTTGCATATCTGTACATTCGAGCATGGGGAATCCGGGAGACAGCGAATGTACAGATATGCAAAAAAAAATTTAAGACGAAAAATTGCACATTTAGTGAACACCACCCTTGTGTATTTAGACGTTCCCCTAATTTCCTCTTTAAATACAATGGACGTTGGACAAGTATGCTTATCATGCCACTCAACCGTACTGCCACCATCTCTTCTACTTGCAATCATGTTTTAACGCAACACGCGTTATATTATTTTTTATTATTGCGTGAGCATCCTTTGCCTTGCTTGATTCACCAGGTTCTCTTGTAGCCTATACAGAAACTCACATGTGAAGAATATTATATCTCGTCGAGTTTTTTCTCCTCCGTGAGCTCTCCGCTTTTTTTCAAGTTATTCATCTCATCGTCATCTCTAAGCCTTTATACAAGTGTGTTCATTTAACAATGTAAGATTACGACAGTTTTTTTTCTTTACCTCTGTCTCCCTTCCTCCGCTGAGGTTACCACATCTTCTGTCTCAATGGGAAACAGGAGCTCAGTAGCAGCTTATTCTAATAAAAATGTTTGAAATTCTAAAAAATGTCGTTTTTACACATGTGTATTTTTATTTATGCATTGCTGAATAATAATAGTAAAGACTTCTTGAGTGTCACTAAGCATTTTTTTCGTGAAAAGGTTCGTGATTGCATGTTTATTGCTTGTGCGTAGCTGTGTTTTTACTATGCACTTTTTGTGTTTATGGTCGTGACGATGATTATTATGTGGACGATTTAGCGTTTTTTCTAGTCCAATGTAGAATAACCGCCTTAATTTTTTTTCTTGAAGAAAAGGAAATCACACGGAACACACCAGCTTCATCATTCATTTCATGAGGATGAATCCATCGTTTTTGGTCCTACGCTTACTAGTGAAACCGGAAAACGGAAGCTTGCACGCTTCTTGCGAGCATGATGAAGCGAATGGCGACAGCACGCATGATTTTGCCGCTATGCGTTGCATAGTCATTTTTTAAGTGGATTACGTGAGCGTTACAAAAATTATGAACTATAACTGGCAATTAAAGATATTGTTCTTTTCTGTAAAATCGTTTTCATTCATTTGTTCGGAAGGCGGGAGTATTGAGGTTGCATGAGGACTAGAGGTTTTGTACATTGCGCATGTCGTGAACGGAACATAGCACACATCTATATAGTTAACCTAAAAACTAACGCTGCATATTATTACGGTGTTTTGAAAATGAAGTAATTTTGAAAATCCTGTTTGAAATTTTCACTTTGGTTTACAGAGGAAATCCAGAGGGATGAAAATTAACTTTTAAAGGATTATAATTATGTGAGCAAGCAATATCAGTTAGAGTTGCTTTCAATTTGAATGATGAGAGTGGTGTCCGTTACATCATCATTGTTAATTTTGTATGCGTGTATGATGGTGTAAGAATAGAAGTAATCTTTGAAGCAGTCATATACACTGTCAGTGCGAAATGAACCTTAGCCAATCCACCCCCGCAATTATGTAAATTGGAAAGAGTGTGCCAATAAAAAGTAATCTAGTATTTGTTGTAATGGATTAGATTAAACAAAAGAAATAAAAAAGCAAGCATTACACCCAAATAACTGTGAAAATAGGATGGGTATATGGGAGCGATGAACTCTGGTCAGTTGTTGCAAAATTCTGCTTTGCTAACGCTTCATTGACTTGCTGACATGTATCATCATACGCTAGCACTGTGCCATATTTGAAATTGAATACGTGTCAACATCAAAATCGTTCATATTGTTGATAATACCATCAACTTTTCCTTGTTTCCAGACATTTCGATGTAAAATGTGATAACATCAAGTCTATTGAATAATATTTAGGAAGGAAAGGTTTCGCTTGTGATCGAAAAAAAGATAACCAACATATAAGAAAAATGAAAAGAAAAGCATGCCACCAGTGTCTTGTCCGTTTTTGTAGCATTATTGTCAGTGATAATATTGATTATATGTAGTACCGAAAGTCAACACAGACTAAAATGTCAAAAATTGTTATACAGCTTACAAACACTTTGTCTGGAGTGAATCACAAAGCCAGCGTATTGCAATTGCAAAAGGCAAAGGATGTCTAGGTTTACAAAATCCTGGAGTAGCTTACCTGTAAACAAAATAAAAAAGTCATGATTAATTTCCTTGATAGTATATTATTGTACTTGTGTATTTCAATTTAAAAAGCAGTTCTACTTTCACAAGCACTAAATGCATTCTGGAGAAGCGTTTTTATAACGTGAAACTTCAAATTGTTTGCAATCATCTCAAAACATCTTTTTGATTGTTTGTTTAATATGTTGTGAGATAGAAAGACATTCAAGTCTACTCAAGTGTCATTTTTACACATTGAGCAATTGCCAGCAGCATACACATGCTTGCTTCAATAAACTTTCACAACAATATTTTTATTACCAACATCATTGCTCTCTCTATACGCATATAATTTTTTATATTTTTGTCTAGAGATCACCCCCACTCGAAACTCATGTTGCTCCGCAGACACACTTCAGTAATGTGCTTGCACATTGCAGAACACGTCGTTTCTCATCCTACTGTATTCTCTATTATACGCAAGTGCGTGTTGCGTACATGTTTACATCACGAGAGCAAATGCCAACAGCGATACCACCACATACACAGATCTCCTATTACTGTCACAATAAAATGGAAATGCTTTGTTTATTGCAGCTACAAAGCTACATACATAAAACTTTTCTCGCAAAGAAAATTAGTGAGACGCGCACACACACACACAAACGCAGCCAAACAGTCTCACTGAATTTCCTTCCTACTTATTTTCGCCTTACACAAGTTTCTTCAAAGATGTTGATACAATACATCCTTATTCCCTACATCTCATTTTCCTGATCATTATACATTATAAATAAATAATTCGTGTCGCTTCACATTATATATTGAGCATATATACTCCGTTTTGCCTTCGACAAAATAACATACTATTATTTAGTTAGACTAGCAAAAAACGAAGAAATTTTTCTTCTGATCTGCCTTCGCCTCCTCTTCTCTCTTCCGCGCTTTATTTGGCACGACTCAAATAACATGCGTAAGTTGAACTAAATACGACACGAGACGAGGATAAAAAGAGTTCCTCCATTTATTCCTATCATTTTTATTCCAATGCAATGAGCTCCACATTTACAACAAACTGTTTGTCTATGAGGACTCCCAAAATAAGAAGAAAACACATATTTCATGGCAAGTGCGTATGGAGAAGAAAAAAAAAGTGACTCTTCTCTTTCTTTCTTCTTTCTATGGAGTCGACAGTGTAGGTTGTTTTCATTTGTATAAAAATCCAAGATATATAGTTTTCATATAAAGCAATAATGTTATTTTTACTGATAAACTTATTTTAGACTTGTCAGCTTTTCATTACTTTATTTTAGCCAAAGCAGAATAAAAATTGGAAGTTGCCTTTTTCTTGGCAACTCTATCTAGAAAAGATGGGATATTTTCTCCTTCAAACGATGAGTTGATGTCTGTATTAGATTTACATTATTCCCATTTGCTGCCTCGACCACCAGCAGTCTGCGTTTTATCTAAATTATTATGCAATATGCAACAAACGAAGTCTACAAAACTGGTCGCATTTCCACTTTTATTTCAAAAGACAAGTTTGAAGGAGGCGGCCGGATGTGAGTGGTCAACGATTTACATAAAAATGAGCTCTAGAGCTCTAATCCAACCAGCTTGTTCACATAGCCTTGAAATATACAAAGACAGAGATTCAAATTCTAAAATGTATTTTTCACAAAACTTGGATCAAAGTACGAAACTTAATTGCTGATAAGACTTTTTTACATGATATTTTTGATGGAATGAAATCGCCACTTAAAATCTGGTAACACGTGTCAGTGAAGAAAACGCCGATGGAGAAGAAAAAACAAAAAAGCCTATTAGCCATCTGTTGTTGTGATTTTTTGCCCTGTGTGAGGATATGGAAGAATATTATTTGCTTCGAAAATGTATAAAGTAGAAGGAACCACAAAAAATACTATACTCTCTTTTCTTTCTGGAAGCAATTTTGGTATTTGGCGTCAGTGTGAAATATTGGCCAATAACTTTCGCCTTCTATTTGAATTTTCAGCAAGCTAAAGCTAGATTTTACACTCTCATACATTTACATACATATAGATGCATTCTTTATAAATATATGTCATCCTCATCCTATTCATTTCCATGCAATACTTATCCTTTTTTATTCTTCTCGAGTTAAAAATGGAAGCGGTGGATAAGCTTTGGTTACTACAACGTGGAAAGAAAGACTCGCGTTCACTTCTCCATTCCTTTTTTGTTGGAATAACTTATGAAGTGGCAAAATGGGGATCGTATGGTCAGCAAGCATATTTTGTCACAGGGAGAATTGGGAAGGGGAAAAATATGTACCACTCCAGCCATCCTCCGCATACATAACCGTCACGCAATATATAAAAGAAAGAATAGTGGTTTGGTTCTTAGGTTTTTTTCTGGTGTGCCTTTGCCTACATTATAGTGCGCTTTATAGACGCTGAAACTACCAGTGGAGAATGGAGAACTAGTAATAATAATATATTGGTATTATAACATAGTGCTTTGGAGCTCAGCTATCTAAAGCAACTATCGACCCAAACTAGTATCCAGGCAAACGACCGGAGAAATAGTTGTTGTAACTCCTTTCTTTATGCTTCCTTTTTGGTGTGCGCTGGAAACTTGAGAGAGAAATGGCGAGAGAGAGAAGTAGTGATCCGGATTCAAACTCTAGAACACAACGCCTTTATATTATATTACTAGTATACACTTTCATCTCCGTACCCTCTCTCTCTCTTTGGTGTACAGCTTAAAAGGAGTTTAAAAAAGTATTCTGGTGACTCTTTAGTTTTTTGGAGGAGAGGGAAGCAGAGTCAATAAAGTTTTTATCTTTTTGGTCGTTTTGTGCGTATGCATAAAACGACTCTCTTCTTGTCGAGTCTCCACTTGTCTCTCTATACTCAAGTTTTCCTCCTGTGTCGCTCGTCGTACAGTGGGAATTACTCCCACCACCGAACCTTGACTTGTTTTAAAATCGTTAACACTACTGCTTATTATATACTACTCCCTAGTCCCAAAGCCAACACCACCACTTGAAAAGCCGTCATATCATTAGAAGTTTTGAGACAAGAGCGAATGAGAGAGAAAGAAAATGTAGATGAAAACCGCTATTTTAAACATAACCCAGTGGTATAAATTCGCTTCTGCTGCTGCTGTACATGAAGAGGAACTTTAGAAACGAACACGAACAAATCATGATGCGGCAGTAAAAAATGGAAAAGGAAGCTGAGACTTTATATAGTGCTAAGACAATGTTGAAGAAAATTATTATTACTACTGGTTCTCCAACTGCTTTGTTAACTTTACATGTTATTTCGCTCTGGATTTTATTTTACATGACATGGTGAAGTAGATGCATGCCCATACACTCACTGAAACGCATCAAGTCTTTTTTACGACTTTTGTGTCTTGTCTTGGCTGCTTATTTTGCCAGTGTATGCCTTCATGCTTGAGTGACTTCTGAGAAAAATTCTCCCAATGGACTCTCCACCACTAACAATTCTCAATCTTCTCATTAGCCCTAACTTAATCACACTATCGTGTCAAATTACAAGCTTACGTAGTAAGAGGAGCCCAAAAAACATTGTTAGAAATAATGTATGGGTGTACATGAGGAGAAAAATTCCCAGCATTTTCTGATGCATTTTAAGCTGCTCCATATACACACATATGAAATTTACTAGCCATTAAATTTGCTTGCGCTTTACTAACTACGAGTTTTACGTTATTTAAAAGAAATTGATGACAGTCCACTTATTTGTTGAGGTTCGTAACTTCTCTAGATTATCCGACTGTGCCGACTGTTTTGTTTTCTCTCTCTCTCTCTCTCTCTCTTGACTGACAATGACAACGATGATATGAGTGAGGGGCTGAGAGTTGAGAGAGACATTACATTGCATTACATCTTATTACTACTTTAATGTATGCAAAATGCATAACTACAAGTTTTCTACATGTTCTTTTCTAATGGATGTCAAAAACGTTAGTTCCATTTCTAACATACTAAATACCTACTCCATTCAAAAGTTGCAATGATCCAAGGGAAAAATGACATGACGTGTGATGCGGTTTTTCTGCGGAATATTATTTAAACGTGAAGCTACTCAATTAATGAAACAATATTACATGCAAAAACAACAAAGCTCACATGTGTACCTACTAATCAGAAATATGT
>JAQIXX010003211.1:0-20686 GCA_034700605.1 Willowsia nigromaculata
GGTCCTCCACATCGTCATCCAGCTGCTCATTAGGATCCACTTGTTTTACCAGATCCTGCAAACACTTTCGTGTGAGGATCACGTTGGGCGCCTGTGGATGTTGGCTCATCATTGGATGACCTCCTCCCAGACTGTTTGTACCTCCGGGGGAGGGATTCACATTGATTGATATCGCGTTCTGATTGATCGACTGAAGTTGTGACAGCGGTGTGGAGGATGAGGATGATGAACCTCCGGAAGCGTTCATTTGAGAGTTTGGTCCGTTCATTGACGCCATTCTGATTGGATTTGAGATACTGTTAATGACAATCATAAATTTGCAATATTTAGAAGAATGTTTGCAAATACCGTCCGAACCGTCCCCTACAATTTTTAATTAGACAACCATAAACTCACCTTGTTCACTACACAGACTGGTTATGTGATCATATGTCAAAACATTTACACAGCTGACATGCGTAAACAATTCTAATCATCAGTTTTGTCAAGAGTTAACTATTTAACTATTTAAACCTAAATGTTTGCGTATTTAAATTTGTAATTGCAAATTTTGCGAATGTAAATTTAATGTGTACTTGCACTGGAAATTTGCAACTATACAGTCATCAATTTAATTGACAATGAAGTCTTGTCAAAAAGTGTGTGCACAATCTCTTGTTTGTCTGCTGCTGCTGTCGTAGACTGGTTTTGTGGTAACTTAAATGCGCAATTAAAATAGGGATAATAAAGTAGGTTAGCGGGAGCAGCAAGCAACACTTGCGTGTGCTGTGCTGCGGACGAAAATAAACGCAGCAGCAGCTAATTTCGCAACTACTGCAAATCAATAAGCTAAATTCTGAAATAAACTCTGATTTATCAGCTGGCGGTGGAGTGGAGTGCGTGTTGGGGCATTATGAGCTCGATGAAATGTTATGAATGCATGAAACATTTTGCATGCAAAAGTAAAAGCCAACGCCTCTCAACTCTCAACCAAAACTTTGTTGTCTTTGTTCATGCGTTCTGTGTATAGCGTCGATAAAATATTGGCATTTTGATTGAAAAGTATGGATTATAATTAGTTAATGAGTTAATGAGCATTTAAAAATTAATTGTGTTCTTTTGATTATCTGGTTGTTGTAGAATGCGAAGAGGAACTTTGGAGTTTTTAAAACGTGAAAGGAAACCAGTGACACCAAAATGTCTCGAGATCATAGCCCCACGTCCTTGACGGATGAGGAGGATGACATCATATTTGATAACAGCAGTCCTCGTGGGGAAATGCAGGGGAAGTTGAGCAAGTGGACAAACTATATTCACGGATGGCAAGATAGATTTATCGTCCTCAAGGATGGGATTCTTTCGTATTATAAGTCAGAAGTTGATCTTTCTTTTGGATGTAGAGGCTCGATATCCATTTTGAAAGCAAATATTAAGGTAATTAATTATTAGACATTACAGTTTTAAAAATTATGCGTAGTTTATGAAGGTGTTAGTATTAGTGCAAGTACACCAATATATATATTAGTGCAAGTACACCAATATATATATTAGTGCAAGTATATGGTTGGTTACGTAAATTCATGTGAATTACTTATTTTTATTTGCACAAACCCAACCCTTTCTCGTGATTCGGACAACAATCAACAATGCAACGCCAACAGCCACATGAGTTTGATGAGTGCCGATTTGATGTTTCCCTGAATGACTGTGTATGGTATTTGCGAGCAACAAGTAGCAATGAGAAGAGCCGATGGGTAGAAGCGCTTGAAGTGTCTAAGGTAAGGAGGCAAAAACATTTATATGATTTTTATAATGCGTTGTTATACAGCAACTTTCAATTTCTCCTGCTTCAAGCTAATTTTAGACTGTCCTTGAGAATTTGAACATAGCGTCTAGTGACTGGTCATCACTCGTATATTGCTCTTTTTCATTGTTTACTATAACAATAACGTCTCGCCTTGTTACATAATATGCGTTTCTTACATTTGATATAAATCTTTTATGTGAATTTTTTCATTCATTCACAATTCACAGCATGAGTCCGGCTACGGGAGTCAGAATAGTTTGAAAAGACATGGGAGTGCGGTTTCTATTTCGTCGACGACTCAGTCTATCACGTCCTCATCCAGCTTCCACCGGGGGCGTAGTCTGAATGCCAAGTTGTCGGATTTGGAAAATTACCGTGGGATATTGGTCCACCAGATTGACACTCTTCAAAAATATTTTGACTTGCTCGCAAGTGCAACAACAAGCGACGGTGTGAGAAGTAGTGTTGGTGGTCATTGTGATTTTGAAGCAACCAGTGATATTACAGTGAGTAGTGGTGGTACAAGTGGGAGCAATAGTCCTAAACTGGTAAATGGTGGTGCAGAAGATTTGGATACGCCAACGCCAACTACATATAATGACACGACAGAGTCCCCTTTCTTCAGGTCATCCGCTGTCGCGCCAACATCAGTAAATAAATTAGGTAAATAATTTGAAACAAAGAACCAAGTCTGATGTTGATAGTTGATATTTTCAATGTAATGTGCATGTGTAGATACGTAGAAACGACCTCACCAAACATCAAAATTAGGTTGAAGCAGAGTTTATAATTGATAGTGAGTTGATCTTTGCCCCTGAGTGGAAAATATGGCTGTTTTGTCAGCATATTCATGAACTTTGTTCGTCGTAAAACGTTTTTAAGATTATCGTCTTCCTTGTTGAGTGCAGGATATATTATAATAGGTTGTGTTAGTAGTCAGGCTAATGTTTACTCTACGGAAATCTCTGAAAAGGCGTCTTTGTTTTTGTGTCGATTCATGAAAAAAATTAAATGCATGGTTTGTTCTCATGAAGCGGAACATGCGTATGGTACAGTCATCAATTGGTAGTGCATGAACGAATGTTAAAACTTATTATTAACTTCGTTTTACTGTTTGTGTCCGCATGATGACTGATGAGTCATTCAGCTCAGTCCATCAAGTCCAGAGAAAATACATGAAAGTTTAAAGATCCGTGTGTTTTTCACTTTTGTATGCAGTTTTGTGCCTGTATGTTTAAAGCTATTGATGATTTCAGTCAGTCATCGTATCAACTCCAATTTAGATAGATATTTATGTATGTACACGTGGGTTTTCTTTCAACAAATAGCTTCCATTTTAAAGCACACATGACTATATGACGCATACGAAAGGTTTCTTCAGAAAAGGAAAACTACTCATTTAGCAGAAACGTCAGTCCAGTTTTAGTCAGGCAGTTTTAGTTTTTCAATACATAGGGATCAATGTAGATATCTCAAAGTCGAGATTAGTGTAAAAGTAAAAATTGTCTTTTTCTTTGTCGAGTTGTCCTTGTCACTTGTGTTACATAGTACGTGGGTACGTATATTCTCTGTGCTTTATAAAATCTCAACTTTTTACTAGGAAATCCAGCAACAAAGTCTAGGTCGAGGTCGATTTTACCAGCAAGATAGACACAAAGGGTCTCTTTTTCTTAGAATTTTTATTTCTTCTTTATTCCTATTCCTATTAATGTTTGCAGTAAAGTACGTGTGTATAGCCACCCCGTCTCAGATTCCCAATGAAAGCTTTTCAAGTGCCCTTTTTTATCTCTTTTCCCATTCCACGAATATTATTTCAAAATGCTCATACACACTATTGCACACATAAAATTTTGTGATGTAATAAACTAAACAGATTATGTGGATGTGTGGTATGATGGAATTTTGGAAGGGAAATGCGTAAACGTAAAAGATATTTTTGTTGGGAGAGTGAGTAAACCCCAAAACCCAAACACATATGCACGCTCACTAGGTCCTTTACTTGCTTACTAGAAAACTCGCATGATGATATACATACTTTGTTAGAAGCTATTTGTATTGGGTAAATAAAATGAATGTAATTTAATGTTAATATTATCACTTATCATCAGGTATATACTCTGGAATAGAAGCACTCTGTGAAAATCAAAGTAAGACATTTTCAAACACACTCATCTTCGGTTATGGACGTGGCTCTTGGGCTTATGCTTTTTAATCTCTTTGTCGTCTTTTCTTACTGATTTCGTTTAACATGAGAAGGAGGGTGAGGTGATGCATATATTGTCGTACAAGCAGACATCATGACTGTATGAAAAAGTTTGTTGAGCTAGGATCTTCTTTCTTATAATACGTGTGCTTTATTTGGAATATGTATATGGGAAAAGATGTGATGATGCAGAGGGGGAAAAGCGGCTTGTTTTATAGGTTCATGTAAAAATATTCAACATTTTTTGTTTGTACAAAGTAGGTGGCTACAAAATGTGTATGATGTATGCTCTTGGTTCTATATGATTTCTTTGGGATTGGATTATTACCAGTATGGAGTGGTGGGGCAATAAAAATTTGGTCTTTTTAAGCTTCATGTAATAAGTTAGCATTAATAAGTACAGCAATTATCTTCTCAAAGGAGTAGTGGAGGGTAGAAATCCAGATTCAGTTTGACAGTTGACGTTGACAGTAGAGCATCAGCAAAGAGATATGCTGGGCTGCTGAAATACTCGTTTTGAACAGATTTTTTTTTTTTTCGTTTATAAACTTGATACATAATTTGTTAAAAAGTGTTTTAATTTTTTACCTCATTGACTTTTCCGGTAAGGATACCGTAGACAGACCATAGCTTTTACTTTTTTATCTTGAGAGAATCAGAATAAGTTGACAGACCTGTTTCTAGAGGAAATTGCAAATTATAGCTGTTACATGGAAAGGTGGGTAGATTGTGTCTCTTGTCTTCTTGTAATTTGTCGCTGTGGCCTTCATTCAAATGTTGTGTAATTTCATGTATTTTTGTATGCAATCACTAAAAGTCAAGAGGTTTTAGCACAGAAATAGAGCTGAAATTGATGATAAGCATAGGGTAGAGGTGGTATAATATAATAGCAGATCCATGAGTTGATGAGTCGTAGGTTGGATTTGTAGAATTGAATTTCATAATATCCTGTGGATGATTTCACAGACTGGTTTGCTTGCATGCTTCATTTGTACAAACGCGTAGGTATATAGTGTTTTATCGACATCTGTGCCGTCTTTGTCTTCGTTTCACTTCTGTTGTCGGTCTGCAGGCAGCAGGCAGATGTGTCATAAAAGTTTACAGGCTGAAAATTGTAAATAGGAAAACTATTGACTAATAGTCTAGTTGTTTAGAAATTGTAGAAAATAGTTATTGGTATGATTAATTGTATTTTTGGGGTGTGTTTGCTTCTGTTCATTTGACAATATGGTACATAATAAACAGTTAAAAGCTGATAGCTGGAGAACATCATCTGGTTAAAAATAATTGCTTTTATAGAGCAGCAGTACTAAAAACCCAATTCATGTTTGTTTAATTTATTGCTAATTTTTGTACTGATACTGATAATACTAAATTGAGTAAGTGCAAATGTTTGTTCTCGTGAGTGAAAGCTGCGCATGATTTTGTTTTTACTCATCATATAAATGGAATATAATTTGGAACTTTCAGATATTGCCAGTTTAAATCAAGCCTTGAGTGAATCTGATTTAAAAGTGGTGGATTTTCGAGGAGAAGCCATAACGTTTAAGGTTAGAGCATTTTTTGTAATGAATCATGTCTACATTTATTACGATTTAAATATAACGATGCTTAACTTCTTTATTTTGATTTGATTGCAGTTGACAACATCAGCCATACTGAACTCCGTCTCGACCTGTATCGATTATATGCAAACAAGAGAAGACCTTTGGCGAAAGAAACTTGAGCGTGAAGTACAAAAGCGGAAGAAGCTCGAAGAGAATTTCAATCAAGCTTTGAAGGAGGCAAAGGAAAATAAAAAGGGAGTCATGGGTGGACCAGACCTTGAAGAAGGACCTCACAGTACCTTAAACGAAGATGAGTTTTATGACGCTGTCGAGCTGGGTCTTGACAGGCTCGAGGAAGAAGAAGCGTTCAAAGAGCGCCTGAAAACGATTAAAGTTGACACCTCAAGCCTTTCCGTTTCCCCCTCCAAGTCACAAAATCATCCTCTGTGGAAGGAAATCGATCAAGTTACGCTGGAACAACTCCATTATGCAAAACTTGGCGTGGGTGAGGGTGGCTGGGATATTTTTGCAGAGGAGGGTGAAATGCGGATGTACAAGAGAGAACAGGAGATTGATGGTCGGGTGGTGGATCCTCTGAAAGCTGTACATACAGTGAAGGGAGTTACCGGACATGAGATGTGTCACTATTTCTTCAACCCAGACGTTAGAATGGAATGGGAAAGTGAGTAGACAACTAACATTCAAATAAATATTTTTCTTTAGGCGTTAGTTGATAAGCGTTTTGCTCAATGTTTATTATGCTTGTATTTCTACAGCCACACTAGAACAAATGACAATACTCGAGTCTATTTCCGAAGACACACTCGTTTTCCTTCAAATTCACAAGCGGGTTTGGCCTGCTGCACAAAGAGATGCCTTGTTTTGGTCACATATTCGATCAGTCCCAGACGCTAGGGATTCGGATGGTCCCAGGACTTGGATAGTTTGTAATCATTCCACAGATCACGACAAAGCGCCTGTAAGTTAATTTAATTGGTGGCTAGCTAATATTATGTTTCCCAGTTTTCTAACCTAAATCTTTTTTTTCTTTTCAGGAATTCAAAAATGGCAAATATATTCGTGTCGATCTAACAGTTTGTATGGTATGTCAGACAATAGTTGAACCTCCCAAAAATGGAGCGGAGGTTACTCGAGATAACCTCACATGTAAAGTTACATATTGTTCTGAAAGTAAGCTGAAGGAAATAAAGTATCTTATAACAATTAAAACTTAAGATGATGCAGGAGGCTTAGTTCTAATATTTTTTTTGTTTTATTTTGCAGTTAATCCAGGAGGATGGGCCCCTGCTGCAGCCCTCCGAGCAGTTTATAAACGGGAGTATCCCAAGTTTTTGAAGAAGTTTACACATTATGTGTATGAGCAATGTAAAAATAAACCGATTTTGTTTTAGTAATTTATTTCGGTACATTGTTTTTTTTTTTCGCTGAAGCGTTCTACTGTGATTTAATTTTTTTAGAAGAAAGTTAAGAAACTTAAAAAGTAGACCCAGGGCTTAAAGATAATTAATAATATAGTTATTATTGTAAAAGTTTACCTCTTCTCTACACTTCTCATCGTCCAAGATAACTTAATATATCATTACTATATAAGATTTTAATTTCCAAACTCGAAGTGCAGGAGGTGGCCTTTGAATAATGTATGATTTAAGTGGGAGCATTTATGAGAAATCTAATGGCTATTACTTATAAAGACTATATAGAAAAACGGTTTCCCAATGACAAGGAATTCGTCAGAGACAGACACAACATTATATATGATTATAGGAGACTTTAAGTTAGTGCTGGTGTGTATTAAAACTATAAATTAATTCAACTTTTTTGAAGATTCGGCAAATCCTTGTAAAATGTCGAAAACTTGAGACTTTTCTTTGATGGCCGTGCACGCACGTAGGGCTTAATGCTGCAATTATAAATGAACTGACATTATTTTACTAACTCACTCTATTCGACGTGTATTGTGAGTGCGTAGTTTTAAAGAATTAACCTAGCTCTTCTTTTTTGACTGTATATCTAAATCTGAATCCATTAAGCACCTATAATGCTTGAGGATTGAAGTGTGCGTAAAGTTGATAGATATAGACCAACAGTTTTAACTAACTTCCATCCAGCTTTGGAAACAATTTTGTTTCTCTCAAAAATACGTCTTAATTTAAATCCGGTGTTGACTAGAAGAATGTTGGAAATTATGTCAATTTGGTCTTAAAATTAAAAATGTCAAAGGTGGCGCAATTGTGTGTAAATATTAACTACAGAAAACTTGTATTTTTTTCCGTGGGACAAAGACAAATGTCTGAGTCGGGTTTTCCTATTTTAAATATTGTCTGTGTAAAATGCATTGCATTTTAAAATTAACTAACCAAACATGTATGTGTACATACTTGAATATCTGTGATGATGCTAACCTACTCTGTTAAGTTAGGTGTATGATATAAATTATAAGCGTTTGAGCGGTTCTCGTAGAAGCTTCTTCCGATCATTCTGGTTTTTCTATTATTCATTATAAATATTAACGTGTGTAAAGTATGTAATTTAAAACAAAATATATCTGAAGGAAAGTCATCATTGAATTTGAATGAAATCTACTACTGTGTAAAAACTGTTGCCATTTTTAATTGAGCTATTATTCGCAATACAATTTTGTACATAGTGTTTGGTATGAACTTTTCGCTCGCTCTTCGTTTTAACTTTGAAAACAAAGATATAATAGACAGAACCAAAGTGTGTGATGATGATGGCTTTTATAAATATGTGTAGTAAACTTATTGAAAAAATAAAAACCAGGCAAAATCGTAAAATCATTGCATTGCAAGTGCAGACATTGCACTGCTTATTAGAATTGAAATAAAAACTCTTTTTTATTGCAATAAATCATGACAATGCTGAGAAAAATATTATGCAAGCGTATAAGCTGGCTAATTTTATGTTAACTATAATAATATAAATTAAGCATGATTAAATATGAGTCCAGTGACATTAGTATGCCAATGGAATGTGATCAAAGTTCCCTTCGTCGAATCAAGGTTTCAAGAATGAGGGTTGAGTTTTTGCAGCTATTACTAGATATACATACCAATATCGAAAAAGAACGCTGAGTATGAAATTACTACTACTACTACTCGAACAAAAACAAACATTAAATGCCTTTCATTAACCAAATATACAATTAATCATTAATTGTTAAGTGCTGGACAGCATAAATCTAGAAATCAAGACACAAAAGCCATAATATACAAGAAAGTTCACGTATTGCACGAGCGAATATTATTTGTGGATGGAATAAGCATAAGGTGAAATTTACTATCCCTGTGTATTCTATTTAAATGATTTTAATTAAGATAATGCATTTAATTAAGATTGTATATAAAATAATAAAACGAGCACCTGTGCATTCCTTTTGTTCCATATTTTCAGGATATTAATAAGCGTCACGAGAGATAATATTGTATGAAATTTCAGAAAATACGAATAAATATAAATTTCGCATTTCAATACAAGCAATCATCATTTGACTCATCAACGCGAATTTAATTTTTCACAATCATTATGGACCATAAGGATAAATTTTTGCAAATTCAAATTGCTATTGCATAACATTTTCAATAAATGCCTCAAAGTTGTCACTTTGCTGTGACTCTCGATGAATATACTTTCAAGGGTGACTCATTTTGAGGAAACGTTTCTGTTATCTTTATTTTATCAAACTATTTATAATCTCTAAATTGTGTTGTGTTGTGACGTGCATCTGCCAGAGAAGCGTAAAGCTCCCTCTACCATTTTACGTTAGTTGATAGGTGTATCGCAAACTGAAATACTTTTTGCGGATTCTGTGATTCATGAATGAATAACGACAATCACAATCCATTGCACAAACAAAGAAATAGCTGAAAAGGATAAATGATAATGATAAACTGTTTTAGTCGTTTTTACCTCCACTCTTTCACAATTGCAAATAATATTGATGCATTACTCATCATTTGTCCTTGTAACTTTAAGATAACCACAAACCATATTGCATCAAATCGCCGGAATAAATTTCTAAAATATAAAGCAAAAGTCAATAGAACCCGCATTCGGTTTTGCACTTTCCTCTCTGCAACGTGTAGGTAAACTTCCAGAGAACCAGATTCATACTCTTTACTTCACGAGTTTGGCATTTTTTCTTGCCTCTGCGGTTCCATTTTTGCATAAAAATGGACGACAAACGAGAAGTGATTGAATTGGTGAATAAGCTTCAAGGGTACAGAGCAACTACAGGATGTGAAATTAATATCCAGTTGCCACAAATTGTTGTCGTTGGTGCACAGGTAAATGCTCATTTTGATAAAGCTATAAAATGATTAGACAAATCTTTAAAACACTTTTTATTTGTGCTCCAGAGCTCAGGAAAAAGTTCCGTACTAGACGGCTTGGTGGGATCATCGATTCTTCCACGAGGCTCTGGGACTGTAACCAAATGCCCTATAATCGTTCAATTGATAACCACACCGGATCCAGATGAGGAAGGCATTGAATTTCAGGATGCCCCAGAAGAGGGGAGAATCAAAGGTTATGACATTGTGCGGTCAATGATTACAGAGAGAATGGAAGCCGGAGGAGGGGCAATCAAAGACGAACCAATTATCATTAAAGTCTATTCGCCAAATGTGGTCACCTTAACGGTGGTTGACTTACCAGGGATAAAGCGGGTATGTCAATTTATTGATTTTCATACACACAAGTTGCATGACATCGATTTCACATTCCATTAAATTTTCATTCCATAGTTGACCACATCTGGAGAACCCGATGATTTGGAACAGTTGATTTTCGACCTTAGCCGAAAATATATAAACGAGAAAAATGCAATCATCCTTGCCGTCAGTCCAGCGAACTACGACATATGCAACTCTGATGGAATACTACTTGCCAAAGAAGCGGATCCAAATGGAGATCGAACAATCGGAGTTCTCACGAAACTTGATTTGATGGACGAAGGCACCAATGCCAGGAGCTTATTGACAGGAACTTCGGATGATGTACATGTCAAACTGGGAATGATTGGTCTGGTCAACCGCTCCCAAAAAGATATCGACAACAACTTCAGCGTTGAAGACCAAATCAAAAAGGAAGCAAAGTTTTTAAAGACAACTTATCCGGATATAGCTGACAATAATGGAGTCCCATTTCTGCGAAAACGCCTACATGAGCTGCTCGTTCATCACATTCTCAAATGCCTGCCAGAAATTTTGGTGAGTTGCGTAATTAACTTTTAGCTGTAGCAATATTTCATTCTATAGTCGATTACAAAACACAATATTCTTGTATTCAGAGCGACATGGAAGGGTTACTTTTGGAATGCCAAAAACGAATTGACGGTGTTCCACCAGTGATTACAAAGGAGGAAAAGTATAGATTTGTGGGGAAAATTATCCAAGGTTTTGAAAATTGCATTAAGAAAGAGATTGAAGGCTGTACACGGAATCCTGCTTATAATCATGTATACGGAGGTGTAAAAATCAAGGACGCATTTGAGAAGAAATTTGCGAAAGACATGGAGCTTGCAGGGAAGCAGACAAATGAACGCGTTACTGATGACATGATACATACAGCGTTTAGGAATAGTGGATCATTCGATTCGTTTTTTGTGTACCCTGAGGTAAACCAAGATAATATATGTACTTTATTTACACGCTTGGTAATTCATGAAATCGTGAGTTAAAAATAAGTTTTACTTTTGTAGGCTGTGTTTAGAAGATTAGCACAGGAACAGGTAAAACATCTTGAAAACCCTGCTTTAAAGTGTGCTCAGCGAGTTCATGACGAAATATTGCGAATCGCTGATCGCCATTTGCATGAGCAACGAAATTCTTTTGAATTTTTTCCCGAGTTGAAAAAATCCCTGAAATCGGTTGTGCATGAAATGCTAAACAGTAAATTGGACGAGGTCAACCTGCAAATTAAGGATTACATTAGGGTGCAGGCAAGTATAATTTTTTCATTGGATGAAGATGTGAATGAAAAGGTTTCTCATGTGAGGAGAAAGTTGGAGAAAAATCTTCATAGCGAAGGTGATTATTCAACGGATTCGGAAAATGAAGCCAAGGAGCCAACTCCATCATTCAGTTTCGGCCAACCACCTCCAAATTCCTTCCAACTTCCAAAGATCCAACCGTCATCAATATCCGTTTCGGTTCCTAACGGAAAAAAGAAGCAGAGAATGGGGCAGCGAAATGAAGGGATATTTCAGAAACTGAAAAATCCGACTACGATCAAGCTTATAAAACGAATGGTGAATTTGTACTTTGATCATATCAAAATGCAAACGCAGGACTACATCCCGAAACTGATTGCTGATCGGTTGATCACACAGTTTTCAACTGACGATGGAAATTTGGGGAATGAGCTGGTAGGTTGAACATTTTTTGGAAATAATATGGATTTGTGTGAAAATAGTAATTTTATCTTTAATACTGACCACACATTTGTCCACTTTACATAGAGAGTTCATATAATGGATAAGTTCGAGAATTTGGTATGCTTACCACCACATATCAGTGCACTGCGAACCAAGGACCTTAAGTCTATAGAGGTAGGTTGCAGTTATATTATATCCAAATATCCACGTACCTTGAGTGTCATTACTTGGAATTTTCACCTATCAAAATATTAATTGCAGCACCTGAAAGAGGTCATTTCTGAAGTAAAAGAGATTCTCGAGGTTTACGTAAGTGACGTTTGTGTATTAATTGATCACTTAAAATAATCATTCATGAAAATAATTTACATGTAATGTTAATGTACTTTGCTTGGTCTTTACCAACAGAAATATGTGGACGACAGTGGGTACTCTGATCTTGGAAACCTATCTAGTGATGATGACTTTTGATTTCCCTTAAAGGGACTGTTTTAAGATTCTTGAAAAGTGTTAAATAAAATAAGTATCTTGGTATACCCATTTAAGAATATTTTGCATTCATTCATGCATTTATGGCAATTTTTGCACGGTCCGCTTATATTTCCAGTTTTTGAGCAGCTCCCAAATCAGAAAAATACTCCCAGCCGCGTACATTCCAAAACACAAATAGAATAACCCTATTAAATGTGCCATTTGTAGTTTAGAAGGACCATCCTTGTCTGAATAAATCTTTAGTTTGGACTTCCGTTTTGGATTTAACCGTTCCCACTCCAACCTCCTCTTTTTAACAATGTCTAGGTCTTGATGAAACCACAGATTTGTCAATCCAGCTTCCATCATTGACCACGTTACTTTATCGAAATGATGTCGGAAGACGGCACGTTTCTCCCAAATCTTTAAACATAGCATTGCAGATCATCTATCACTCATTTTCCGTCACAGTATATTAAAACTATAGATTCTAAACTTTATGTATACTCTTACGTATCCATCCTCCCTAAATAACGCAGTTTGAGCCGAAGTCTGGAAAGGATTCCTTCCAAAATTGTCGGTGAAATTCTTTGCCCCGTAAAAGTCCGCCACGCTCTTGACAATGAGGCATCCCAGATCGTTCTGAAAAGCTGCCTTCAAGCACTTGACGGGATCCGGATATAACTCCATCTTTTGAAAGAAAGTTTGATAAACCGGATTTTTTGAAGTCGACAAAACAGAGTACGTAGCTCCCCCTTTTCCAAATACGTTCAATCCCACTTGGTAATCAGAATATGCCAACTCATCAAAACTTGTTGGCACCCATGTCAGCGCTGGAAACGCAATCAGTGACACCAACTTTCCTCTATATGCTGTTGAAATGACAAGCACAAACAGAAGCCAGGTTGCTGCCAAAACACGAACAATAGACAGATGCAAAACATCTTCCAAATACATTTCTGCACCTTCTTCCATAAAACTAGCTCCCATATATGATACAATATCCCGAAAACTAAGTGTTGGAGTAGTCGGATCCGCAATTTTCGACATGAATTTCATCATACCACAGATTATCAATATTGAAACAAGAATTCCAAGCCACATAATGGCTGGAAATGGGCGATAAAGAGCAGAAGGGCTGTAAAAGGTTTGTGGTTTATGCGTAACGAAAACCAGCCACTCGTAGGTTATCGGCGCGGACCAATCCACGTATTCATGTCGGTTGTAAATGTGTCCGTTGAAGCTAGCCATGTCAGCGCGCCCAGCAAGAATGTCACCAACTGACCCCACCCAAGTCCCGTTCTTCAATCGTTTCCCAGTACTTCCAGAAGAGGATGACATTGTCAGATGAATCGTGAAATTGAATGCCTCCATCATAACATCCAACCAAACCTTGTATAGTCCCCGAACTGGCCGATATGTTTTAGCATGAGGTTCAGCCACCATTTCAAAATATGATGGAGCTCTTGGCGTCACAACGCGAAAGACCTTCCCATTTAAATTTCGTCTATCTATAAATACAGATTTCACACCTGAGGACGGCAATTCTGTTAATGTATTTATTATAGTTTTCCGTTGCTCCGAGTATAGATCAACTTGTTTTATCAATAGTTGTTCTGAACTTTCTCTTCTCAAATCACAGACAATCCCAACTTTGAACTTTATTCTATTTCCGAATTCTGGAGAAACGAGCATTTCTTGCGAAGCAGTTTCAGTGTTGAAGAAAAACACGAAATGGTCTTCATCCTTTCGAATTATTGGAACATATCTGGGAATTATCGTCTGGGAAAGCCATTCTGGCAGGGTTGGGGTCACTTGAGAAATATGAAGCACTGCTACACCACAATGCTTACTGTTTAATTTGTGAATGTCTCTCAGTCGGCTATATTTAATGTCAGTAGTTGAGTTTTCCACGTCTACAGAAAGAGTGAACATACCGGAAGATGATTCCACTATGTTGTAATTTGGCAGAATACCTGGATGAATTTCGATCATTGAAGTTCTACCCGCATTTGTTTCAAGATTTTCTTTAATGGTGAAAAATATCAATTCACAAGATTTCATAGTGTCGTCATTTAAAATTGTCGCTAATAATAATTGGGGTATGGAACTGCTTGAGCTTCCACAAGTTTCCATAATGCTCAATAGTGGGAATGCTAACACTACGGTCAACAATGTAGTAGGCGACATGTTTCAATGTTAGAAATAACTTTATCAATGAGCCTAATTTTGAAATTGGCAAGAAACAATGCATCATTATAGGTATTTGCGTTTGCAACGAGAAAGTTTTATCAGTGGAAGAGATCGTTCGTGGAATTCACAATTCGGATACAAACAAGCCTGTATAGTTTGCAGAATGTAAGTACATCCCACTTAAATTATATTATTGCCAAATATATAGATGCTTGGACGGATATAATAATTAGGTTTTTGATGAAGCGTACATAATCAATTGTTATTGTACAACGAGTTCTTATCGTCTTCCTGTAGATTAAAGAAAATGAGTAAAGATTCTATCTTAAACTTATCTTAAAGATTGATCTTAAACAAACAAAGAAGTAGACAAACTGATTGACACGAATCATAAAATGATACCAACTAATCACTACTTCATTAATGCAACTTGACAGCTAGTAATGGCAATAGCATTATCTTATCCATGCCTTTCATCTTACTCAGTTTCACGCGATGCAGATAGCATCACTTTCAAGTTCAAGAAACAAAGCACCGAATCGTTTACTTTACTTTGTTTCCACAAGGTTCGCCACGTGCCATGTTGTGTCAAGCCAACACTTATGCACCTTCTTTCTACAAGGTGACGGAAACTTTTGGATGTTGGATTTGGGTTTCGCTTTATTTGTGGGCGTGTCTTGTGTCTGCCGGCATCTCATTTGCTTTGAATTAGTATGCAAAGTCTCATTCGGGATTAAACAGGTCGTTTACTATAATTGTAACAATGCGCGTGTTCCACTTCCAGAAGCATTTGAAAGAAAAACCGTAATTCGAAGGACTTCCTTTCCACGAATACTTCCTCACCTCTGACGCATAGAATGATAAAGATTGCACAGTTGAATATACAAGCGTAACGCGACAAATCGATAAATTCGATGATTATTAGTGTTGGTTGATATAGATCAGTAAACCGATCGTAAACATGGCTTCAACTCGGAGACATGAAGCTTTCGTAGACGTTTCAACTGTAGCTATTTTCAACTTTAAACCTTGAGCTTCTTTCCTTTTTCTTACACGCAACTTTCATAATTTCATACCTAACACAAAAGTGTTGCTTAAAAACTTAGAAAGTTAATCACTGGTCTGGATATTTAATTCAACATTCGATTCCAAGATTGATTTGCAATTGCCGTGTGCCCCACTGCGGTCGACAATAACAGCAATCAAAAATCAAAATGTAATCACAGACATAACATAACCACCATAACCAATGACGGTGAGACGTAATACCAAATACCAAATCATGTTGAATTGATTGATTTAAGAAGCATACAAGAGTGGTTTTTCCTTTTGCTAGTTCGCATTAAAAATTATACTTAATTTTGCAGGACCTCTTGCTCAGCTTATGTCATACTCTAAAATCACTATAGTACTAGTTTAGTGGCGAGAGACCATAAAAATAATTATGCCCCATATAAATAAAAATTTCAAAAGTTTGGGAAATGCACTCAAAATTCATTTCATGCATGACGCTCACCGGTTCACCGGAAAAAAGTATTTTCGCTGGAAAGAATATCCAGTTAGTTTCTGTCTGTGTTCCAAAATGATTATCTTCTCAGGTATTCGTAGTGTTCTTGTCCATCATCGAGTGCTACTCATTCTTTTTATTCTTTCTTGGGAAATTAGAGTAGCCAATTTTCAGGGTAGTAATCAATGTATTACCGACACTGTGTGCCGAGGTATCAGACCTAACATACAAAATCCTGCGAGTACCCCACCAAACACTTGTGCAGCATGTCAGGTGGAGAAAACAGTACCATATTCCATCCAGGTACAATAAATCTTCTATCGTTCATCCCCTCCCCTACTTTGAAATACTTTCGATAGTTTCATTTACAGTGCATTTCTCCATACTCTAGTCAGGAACAGGATCACTACCTAATCCCCGTCCAAAGACCGAAAGGACGAATAGCATTCAAGATTTTTGCGTTTTCATTGACATGTATGGAGCAGGGAAGCTGCCAAAAACGGCTTACCCCTACGGCTATGCTCCAGTTACATGTTACCCACAAGCCGTACCCACTGCCCCACCTGTGGTAGCCCACTCTGCAGGCCCTGATCCAAACTGGCAAATTTTAGACCACCTGGCTGAAAACCATGCACAATCCTACCAACCCTTCGATGATCTTCCATACGTGCATCCATGGCTCTATGTAAACGACAATTTCCTCGAGTTGGATCCTGTCAATACACCTGACCCACTTCCGTCCGAGAACGCACCCAATCCCTATTTCGTGGAGGTCACTGGAATATCGGTGAAGGGAGAGTTGCTCCAAAACTTTCTCCATTTCCGATTATTTGCGAACTTGAGTGTAGCCCTGGGTCGGGATCAAGGGATCAGAGCGAAGGTTCTTCATGGAAGGTTGGAGCAGGGAGAGGAAAAGCCAAACTATGCAAAGGGCAGGATTTCGGCAGCACTCATTATGGTCAAGGATCAAGACGGCTGGCCAATTGGAGACTTTAATACTCCAGTGCCTTGCTGGAGAACTTGTGTAAAGTATTCGCATGATGTATACTACGGAAATGAAAATAACGCGGTCCCATGCAGCTACACGCCACCTTATGCTTCATCGGTACAGAGTACTCTAATCAATGATAATCAAGTGATTTAGCTTTTCCAATCTAAAATAATGTTCATGTTTATTTAGCATCCGGGAATGTTCGTTTTTGACGCTGACCCTGGCCGTTACTGTACAATGCCTCCTCCAAACACTACTGTCCTTCCTCCTACTAAGCCAACTGTACCTGATCCACGAGAATCTGCGACAACGGCAAGGCTCGAGGGAGTACGCGAAGTTCATGCAACATGGTCATTTGGACATAACACGTGCAACTTTGTCGAACGAATTTACATTCAGTAATATAGAGACTTAAAAATACGATTACATGTTTTCCTGGTGTCTGACACAAAACCTGAAAGTAGTACCTTAATTTTTCTATTTTGAAATTAGGACATTGATATTTGAAGACGTTGAGACAGTTTACCAAGCTCACATCAATGGAGAGTCGTCAACAACAGGAGGCAAGCAATATGACCGGAAGGTCCTGTTCGGTTGGACTGCTCAGTACAATATCTTGAGGACAACTAGGGGCACTCTTGGTGCGCCAGATTATGTGGACTTGAAATATTTACGGGAGCGTGATGCGAGGTACGGAGAGTATCTTGAAAACTTGAACCCAACTCTAAAAGGATTTTATTTACTGATTATAACCAATTGTTTTCCTTTTTTTTCAAGGGCACCTGAAATCGACTGCCATGTGCCACTATTTGATGCTGAAAAGCCTGTGAAGTCATCTTTTGAAAAGTTTCTTGTACCTGACCATCAAACAATATTCGATTCCTATGCAGAGCCATATTCAGAAGACATTAAGGTTCCCTCACGCCAAAGCTACTTGGGAATATTGACTGGTAAGCCTATTCCCTGTATGACCTACCATATTTTTATGAATGATAGAAACCATCAAAACTCTAACATCCATCCAAACATTCCCAACAGATTTATTTGTAAAAAATCCATCCTTGAGATACTTTGGAATACATGCGAATCAATATCCACCTACTGCCGGGGGTGGAAAGATTTGTAGAGAACCTCCATCTGAGTTTCTCATATCGGATAACGATGTTAAACCTGCAAGTGATAAGCCTCTCCAGAAAGTATCCGATTATTTGTTAAATAATGACATTCGCTGTCCCTGTCCTGCACTGGCGTCAACACTTCCTCCTGAGAATCGTACAGCGGATCCTGCTCGGGTAAGAAAAAATTTGCTGCATTATATTTTTCATTTATCTTGGAAAAGTCTGAAAATGCATTTTTGGTCATTGATTGTTTATTGTTCCACAGCTTTATGGAAGACTTATTCATGCAAGTCATATGGCAATAGCGTATATGCTTCTGACGCCAATTGCATGCTTTGTTGTGCGATATTACAAGGTTAGCTTTTAGTAGTTGTCTATTCATTGGCTAACTAATTTTTTAAAGCGTCTGTATAAATTATTCATTTTTCATTTAGGAAACGTTCGTTAGCGTGTTTTGCTTTCAAGAATATTGGTGGTAAGGGGTGTCATTTTGTTGAGTTTTCATCGTCGCGATTTTAATGTATGTAAAAGTAAATAAAATCAAACATTTTTGCAAAGGTATATGTGGCATGTCGTCATCCTAATTGCTGCTTGTCTCTTCAACATTGGTGCTATTACATCAATTGCTCGTAAAAAGGTGCCCTTAAATTACATGATTTTTTATATTAAGTACATACATTTGTACAAATATATTCAATTCAAATTATTTTATTTTCTGCACTTTTAGGATCTTGAGTTGAAGCAGAGTGAAAATCTGAAAATTCACATATATTTGGGTGCCGTGTCCATCTTCGTTTTCTACATGGAAATTATAACGGGATTCTTCCGAGTGGCTAATCCAAAAAAGCGGATGCGTCAAATATTTATGCATTGGTTGATTGGGATGACTAATAATGCGTGCGCAGGTAACAACCTAATAATTGCATTTGGTGAGGTTTATTGTAGATCATGATAAGTACATGGCGTATATTTTAATATTTTAAAGTAATGAGCATGTACGCAATGGCTTGGGTGGATCAAAGTGGATTTTCTTGTAATGTTGCGTTGAGCGTCACATTTTGGTTGATATTCGTGATTGTATGTTATGTCGTGATGGAGTTCAACATGAGGAAAACTGATAAAAAGCTGCACCTCGTTCCACGACGCACTTATCTGCCGCCGCCTATAAAACGGCTATTCACAAAGGAGCCTCCGGTAAGATAGTCATTCGGTATTGTGTGAATGGACTTGAGTTATCAATGTGAAATGTGGAATACACAGCGTTTCTTATTTTTTCCACTAGGGTCGAGAATTCAGACTTATAATGCTTGCCATATTCATTATTGGGTTGCTCATCCTTCAGTATTTTATCAGCTACTACATTTGGGATGAGGAGGGGAGGAGTTGTGAGGAGGAGTATAGGGCAAAATATGCCACGGCACAGAGCTTCACTGGTGATGCGGACGACGATGCAGATGTTGGCATTGGAGGAGGCGATGATTCTTATTGAGGCGATGATAATTCTGATTCGTGAACTTCTTAAGTCGTATATATGCAAAACTATAAAAGTAATTTGGACGTAATTTATCGCTGTCCTTAGAATAAGATAATACTCGATACTTCCACACAAATATGTGTTACTCAATTTCAAACTATGCATTGTCTAGTATGTGTTTAAAAAGACAATAGTGAACTACGAATATATTGTTTTAATTTATCATTTCCGTTGAAAATACCTCTCTTTACTATTCATGAAACAATATTTGTGATAATATTTCATATTGTGTGATATTGGAGTAAGAAAATAAATATAAATATGTTGCGAAAATCGAAAATGTTTATTTGTTTGGAACATGAGATAAGCTACTTTCTAAATGAGGTGAACCCAAAATTTGATTCATTAATTTTTCTTAAATTGAAAAGTCATGCCTCCTCATTGCCTGATGCTAGTTTTGTTATAACTTGCTGAATTCTCAATGTACATAGGTACTAGTATTGACATGTAATCCAAACGACAATCCATAATTTATAGCCGAAGATACATGCAGATTACACTTTTTTATTCTTACCTCAGAGTGTATCGCAATATCATACTATCAGAATATGAAAAAAGTTTCTAGAAAATGTTTGTTGTATGTTAGTTCTGCAACGTTTTGTTTTGACACACAGATAGCATCTTCCTGTATTTGAAAATTTAAATTTATAACTACTGGCACCAATTTTACATCTGTTTTTCGTGGAAACTTTTAACTAGATCTACATGTCTTGATACTGTCACTCATGAAGTCTACCGCAGTAATGGTATACGGCGAGTATCTTTAATGCAGTATCAATCGCTACCTTCGTTTTCTGTTAGTTTGATTGGTTATATGGGGTTTTGACGTAAAAAAATTTCCGCTACTATCATATTGCATGTGAAATATACAAAAACTTCAGGAGTCAGGTTGGCTGGATTAAAATTTTAAACCTTCGTATC
>JAQIXX010003212.1:0-20685 GCA_034700605.1 Willowsia nigromaculata
ATTTAAGGTTTTGGGAAGAAAATTTAAGGTTTTGGGAAGAAAATTTAAGGTTTTGGGAAGAAAATTTAAGGTTTTGGCTTAAAAGTATGGACTGATGATGATTTGCCAACCTTCCCGGTAACTAGGTTGACGGGTTGACGCATTTTTTCCACCAGCGCGCCACTGTATACATCGTTGTGCTGTGAAAAATCAAAACTATCAGCTCGTAAAATATGATATGATTTAATGATTGTTCTCGAATGATCCACACACACACGATTTTTAGCTAAATTAATTTTCGTTCTCAACCTCATGCAGCATACCGGTGACAAGAGTTTCAAACTTGCTTTTGCAATTCATCTTAGTTTAAATCTTTAATCATCACAATTTTTACTGGAACAGTCTCAAAATCTGTACTATTCCATTGCTTTGTTGTTGATTGATATTGGTGATGATGATGAACACGTACGTAAGCAGATTCTGAGAACAAGTTTATCATAGGTTTGCATACAATCCAGGCACTACTACTTTGTTATCTATGGCTGTGGTTCTGGCAAGTCTGCAGAATCCGCAATGGGTGTCACGCTACGCTTCAGAGACGCTTGACGCTGCTTGAACAATAGTGTATGAGTCATCCAGTATCGTATATACATAGCATATAGCATGCATACAATGATATATCCATTCGAATTCGTAATACGAACGTTATTTTGCATTTTTTGTGGGAATAAATTTGAGCTCATAATGTTTACCATCTTTCCCAAAAATTACACCAATTGCATACACTTTACCACTTATAGTGCAAAAACTTTAAAAGTATTCTTCATTTGCCATTATATTTTTATGTTGCATTTTATTTATTTCTTTTTTACTAAACTTAAAACTTTGGTGTTTGTTTGAATTTACAGGAACGTTGAGTAACAAGAAGGCAACTCAATTGATGTTCCGTCGATTTTGCTTTTGACTCAAATTTCGTTACCAAAATCAATGAATCATGGGACACGGTGGAGAAAATACCGTTTGCAGTCCACAGAACCATCATACCAACAACCATCCTCAGGTAGGCGGTCCAAACAGCAAGAAGCCTCACTCGTTGACGAAAGTGAACATCGCTAGTAGTGGCGGTGGCGGTATTTGTCACAATCATGAAAACTCGAAGGGGTCCTCATCGAAGGTGTCAAAGAAGTCGCATACACATTCCAGCAACTCACAACCTCATTCTACTAAGGCGGTTAACGTGGGTAAAGCTCGTCAGAGTCAAGGCAGTTCCTGCTCGTCGAATAATGGCAACAAGGCCAATCAAGTTTCCCTCCAGCATTTCCATCAACAATATTTGATGAAACAACAATCACTGGCTGGTCGTCAGTGGAATGCTGCGACACCACGACAAAAGTCCTTTAGTCCGCCCACATTGCATCCTATGCCATCATCGGGAGAGGCTAACTCACGTACAGCATCTCCAGGACTGCCTGGGAGCAAAAATAAGGAGCATTTTTACGCAGGGGCTAGATTTGAAACCCACCCGGTAAGGACACTTTTGCAGTAGAATAGCTTTCTCAGATATCAATAATAAAATGAGTTATTGTGAAAGTCGTAATAACTCACAAACAAGATTAAATTGTGAAATCTTGAACGTAGTAACATAATGGGATTGCTTAACTAAGTACATATATAACAAAAAAATTTCAGTCTCATATCGGCCTTCCTGTCCCACCGTCTCATTGGACCGCACCTTTACAACGATCTCAATCACAGCCATCATCTCCGGTTCCTACGCCTGTGCCGCAAAAGGGTATTTCTGTTGACCTCGCTACGCTTTTTGGATATTCTTCTGACTCGGCTGTCAAGTCCGCATCATTCCCTGGTGAACGTTTAATGGGCGCGCTCGTGAAAATGGAAGATGATCGCAAGAAGAAACAGTTGAAGGAAAAAATGGAAAATGTTAGTAGCAGTGATGGAAAATGTTTTGGATCTCTTGCCAAAGCTCAAGTGACAAAAGATTTCGGAGGAAAGAGTAATGATGAAACTGATGAGTTGAAGAAAGCGCTAGGGTTAGCTTTCACTTCCCCGGTGAAAGAAGTAACGCAAGTTCGAAAGGGTGGACTTATTAGCTCTATTGGATCTGAATTATCTCCTTCAAAGTATCAAGATATCTCGGATCAACTGAAGACTCTTCTAAAGGTTGCAGCTTGACTGTTTAAAGACGCGGCCAGTTTCTCAAGTTGATATACAAAATAGTTTTTACTCTTGCATACGATTTGTGGCATGTCATAAGGACCGGTTCAGAATGAATGGAATTACCGTCGAAAGACATCATTTTTATTCGAATATAAATATTTATTAGGTTTAGAGCTTTAAGTTAGATGTAGACGTTATTCCAAATTCGCTGTAAAATGAAGTGATCGCCCGCACATCTCCTTTCCTGCAGAATAGGATGTTTGGGGGTGTTGACAAAAGGAAAGTTATTTGCTAAAAACATTGTTTCTTATTTTACTCAAATCCGGGTGGAGCAATGGCAATGAGCAATTGAATGATTACATAATATTATCACTTAAGGCTAAGATATAATTAATCATAATATATTTTATACATGCAGACTGATCAAATTCCGTGCTGTTGTATTTCGTCAAACTCGTTAAAAATGCACAGTCTGCCTGTCTCTCGTTATATTAATAATAATGTTCAACTCGTACCAAAAGTGAGGATGTAGAAGCCCGGCTTCCCGAGCTTTATTTTTTAAAGAATATGGAAAGCGGGTTTTTGTGACGCAATCAAACTTGAGTCATTTGATTGTCTGATTAATTACACTTACTACTGTTAAGTAATAAATTAATATTAGGTCAAGCACAATATACAGTCATCATAATGCAATCAGTTCGGAATTGGAGAGTCAGTCAGTATATAGTGATTACAATGTAGTTTACTTAAACCATGTGATCCTTTCTATTCATTTTGTGTAATGCAAAGCTTCCAAAATCACTTTCGTTGTGCAAAAATTCAAAATTTAAATGAACTGTTGTTTTTTAATTATTATATTTACATTTATCAATTTATGATCTATGCTAATTATCAACACAATTGGCTGTAAAATCTCATTTGTTTTATTTGTAAAAAGAAAGAAATTGGCAGAGTAGTAGAACTTTTCAAAAAAATATAACATATTATTAGAGTGCTTTAGATTACGTCGTAGACTTTTAGATGATATTAGTTCGTATATGACTTGACATATATACTTAATTAATGATAAGGAGAATGCATAGCCAAAAATAAAGCAGGGAAATATATACATACTACGTGTGTGGAGTTCGCTGAAAACAATGAAAAAGTCGACTGCCAAAGACTGCCACTTTGTACCTGCTTCTCAAGAGGTATGAGTGTAAACCTACTGGCAATTGATGATAGTGAACCAATTGGCAAATGAGAAACGCAAAGAAAAAAAAGAGAAAATTTTCAATGAAATTGTTCCAGGTTTTCAAATGTTCATGTACTCATGCTCTCTTCCAAATAAGGAACGAATCTTTGCCATTGCACAAGGGTTTGAACCAAAACTTGTAAGAGATGTGTTGATGTTTAAAAAATGGTAAATAACCAGTTTAAAAGAAAATTTATTAATACACAGCAGACACAAGTTTCTAGTACAAAGTATTTCCCTGCTCAACACTATTTTTAGTCTTTCATGAAACTCGAAAAATACCTAGAGGAAGAAAATGTGAAATGAATCGCCGCGTGTTTGCATATATGTTTTCGTAAAAGGGGGACTCTTATGCATTTATTATACTATGATCTCTCCTTTTTTACGGACTCATTTTTGCAACTTATTTACTGTAATAAACTTACAAAAAACCGTTCTCTTTTTCTGAATGCTTGAATCGAATGTATGAGTGTGTGTGTGTGACATGGTGCGCATCGCGTAAGACTGACTTGAGAGAATTTTGCGAGGTGTGTCATGAAACGTGATAAAAAAGAAAGTGAAGGGTTGATTTGATAGAAAGTGCAAAGGAGATGGAGGAGGTAGCGTACTGTTTTGTCGATACAAAAAAAAATATGTGACGAAAGAGGCAGGGGTTTGTTGAGAAAGCGTATTATTATTATTGTATTGTCGGTGCAGAGTATCGTTCGTTGGTAAACCATGTCCAAAGAAAGCGTTCATGATAAAGCAACAGCAAAACTAGGATTTATAATATGAAAATGTACTAGGTTTATATATGCTGCTACATTAAAAACGCTCACGATGATATTGAAGATGAAGTAATATGGGTTCGTTCAAGGCTTTGAATGTGAGTGTGTTTGATTTTTGTGATTCAATTTTCAAAATAGTTGTTAGTGTGCAGAAAAAAACTCATCGTGTCATAGTCGTTACCCTTCAATCTTCACCCGAATCGTGGAGAGTTTTTTTTTTGGTGAAAGATTACAAAGTTTATATATATCGCATTCTTTACTACTATTAATTAATGTATTACAAGTGTTATAATTTAATTTACAAAAAGCTCCCAAAAAATTCCAGTTATAAATAAACGTAGTGTTTTAATAGTCTTTTAATTGTTAGTCTTTTATAGTCCTCACTTTTTTGCAATTTGATGCAAAGGCACCAAAACAAATTTGTTCTCAAATATACTTAGTTTTATGTCAAATTAGTTTAATAATTGGTATTTATACTGTTGCAAATACCTCTATTTTTATCCCTTACAAAAAATGAAAAATTATTGTCCGTGTTTTGTTACATATCTCAACGATATGTATATACCCAACAAAATATTACATGAATTTCGTAGAAAAGTCATTGTGTTTGGTGAGTTTGGGTTTAGTCGTACATGTCTGATCCCTTTTAAAATGGTACACACAAAAGTATTATTATATGATGAAATTGCAGTTAATTTTTAAGCAAAAATTGGTATTCTATATTTTTGTTCATTAATGTTAATGATTTAATTATGTCGTTATGTTAAATAAATTGTTTTTACACGTTAATTGGCTATAAATCATTGTACCGGTTAAAATATTTCCACCTATTGGTATTAAAGTAATGATTAGCATTTCATATTTATTATTATTTTTTGTATTGTGTTCTGAAACGTTCAAAATTTTTGTAACTTAAAAGAAATTAAGAACTAAGAAATTATTATGAAAGGAACCATATCAAAGATGCTAGTTTAAAATGATCGTATACAACATCGAGCAGTATACAGAATGTACAAGTTATAGTTAAGCAGTTGGACCTTTACAAATGTTATAGTTTTAATTTACTAGAAAAGTATTTATGTAACACCCTTTTTGTTACCTGTTTTGCCTTTTCCTAAACCTATCCTTACAAATGCAATCAAAAATCAAAATTATAAACTTTTCCTATTCCCTAAATCAGTAAAATAATCCTATTGGCCATTTTTCCTTATTCCTTTTTTTCCGTGATTCTCTACTTTAGAGTTTCACAGGGTCCTTCGGGGCCCACCCAAAATCTCCGAAGAGCAAAAATATTGAGATGCTGTGCGAAATGCACAGCGTTCTCCCTCATCGAGCATATTAAACATCAAAAATGATCATGATGATATGACAAATGATCCGATCGATTCATGATGACATCCGACCATCCAAATGTGCCAAAGGAACTTCCGACATTGATGAACTTATGATTATTATGACATGGATGAAATGGACACCACTGAAACGCATGATAAATACTGTTAATGCGAAAACTCAAAAAATATAATTCATTTAATTGGATAGATTGACCAGATTTTTACTTTATACTTGAATAAATTTGGTAAAGCTGATACAATATTTGCTACAAAAACTATTTGTAAGGTAAGTAAAGCTTTGATTCTTAACAAAATTAACAAATAATCGCTTATATTTAGACTCCGTCAGCGACTGAATCGATCAGTGAATCCAAGACAGGAATATAGTACGAGTTTGCAGCAATCTTTTGAAGCGCGTGCTTTGTCTCCGTTGCAAAACCTTGAATCAAACTTCTACTGCGTTTGATAGATAGTGGGTTCTTACGAATGATATCATGTACCTGCAAAATAAAAGTCCGTGTCAAATTAAATGTCTCACTTTCACTGGGAATTTGCATGTATGACTTTTGTGTTTTATAATACCTCTCTTATATGGTCGGGATTCAGTTCAAAGCTGATTGCTCTCAAGTGTGAAAAAACGGATGGGTTTTCCATTTGACAGAGCACAGCAGGCAGTGAGGTTAATAAGAATGGGGATGGCACTGCTAAGTCAGTTTGTTCCAACGCTTCAATCTCCCCACAAGCTTTTAGAAAGCAGGATAAATTAGCGACAAATTTTGACATTTGTGTGTTTAACTGTATCGGTATTTGATCTTGTGGCTTATATTTCAAAGAAAAGGCTGCGTATAGTCCTCCTTTAAAATATCCGAACGCCTTTTGGTTGTACATTATCCAGTCATGGACTGAAGCGCTAGGTGAAAGGATTTGTGGGAAACCAACGCTTTTGTCAAATAAATTTGTACCAAAGGAAGACGTGGTGAATTCTTCAACTCCTTCAGTTATCGCAACCATTACACTGTTAGTTTTGGTTCTCTCCGCGTAGTAGATGCATCGAATGGCAAAATAGTCTCCTACCAAAACGGCATACTTGTTTCCCATGTGAAACTGATTTGAGCAATTATAAAAGGAGGGATGATTCTCAGGGATATCGATGATAGTGTGGTGAATGTCGGCCGAAAACATTCCAGAGTCGGAGGCATTGGCAATTTGGTCAAGCAAGTGGTCGTGTTCTTCATTGCCATTTTCGCGTTGAGAAACCAAACTCCTTCCAAATAACACAATCCAAGTATGATAGCTGGGTAGACGAAGGTGTAGCCCTTGCTGGGATTTGTAAAGCTGTCTGTAGATAAATCAATTAAATTACAATTAGTACCACAAAAGCATTGTTTGATGCAAAAATTGAAAGGTATATATGCTGCTCTCAGGAAAATCAAATCAGAAATTTCAAAAATCTTAATCAGCACTTTTTTTACACATATTCGTATTAGTTTATAAATGCATATATTTTGCAGTTGTAGGGTTCCTTTACGTTTCTGCTTTGGTAGGTGGCTAATTGGTTTTTTGTGGAGAGTGGTATGCTGTACAATTCACGATTAATATTGCCTAGATAGTCATTAGTGGGTTAGTAGACCAAAAGAGAATTACAACGAATTTAGATCGATTACATTACATTGTCGGACGGCATAGCCTGTGGTCAATATGTGCTAATGAAAGCGACAAACTTTGAGCATTTGAGAATCGGAGAAAGTTGAATTAATGCAGCAATAAGAATTCATGGGGAGATTGTATGTTTTGTAATTTAATCAACCGATAACTAGCAAACCGTATCCTGTCTAATTTGTAAGCGTTGCTTTACATACATTATACGCTGTCTTTGTCTTCATCCCATCTTTATTGATGACAAATTATTAATGATTACAAACCTCTCGATCACATATCTCACAGGATGCGGAGACTGTAGGATAAGTCGGGTTTTCTCTGCAATATCAATTCCCCCAACTTCATATTTTTCCTGATTTTTCTTAAGTTCCAAGGGTATCTCATAGGACTTTTCACTGCACAATGTGGTGCTTCTCGATAAATTCTCAGCCACTGATTCTTGTAGCAAATGCTTCTGATAAATTTTCCCCTTCGTCGCACGTCCGATTAAATCCTCAACATGAGACGGACTGGGAGGTAATCCAACAGTAGCTTTCACTTCTTGCAGAATATCAGCAACTTTCGTATCACTTTTTGGATATTGTAGTTGAGTAGGCCTTTCTTTTCCAGAAATGATGGGCAAACTATCTAACCCAAGTCCTTGGACAATGCCAGCAGTTCCAGGGTTCGGCTCAACGCTTCTTACCGTTGGCAAGTAGCGCTTGATAAGCTTTGGAGCTGAGGAATAGGTCGTGTCGACCAACTTTTTGATCAAAGACATTTTGCAGCGTGCCAGAGACAGAGACAACCCAAGTTTGAACTAAAAAATGCGAAAAGCATTCCCTGCTTTCGTTGTAAATGTTGTTAAGTTTTTTGCACCTTTTTAAAACAACCCTTACACAAAGAATAGCTCCTCTCCTGTCCTGAAATGATGATCTTTTCTTGAAGGACCAGATGCAAATGCTTTGACGAGAGGATGTTATTAGATGACAGCGTTAATTTTGATGGCCCACAAAGCGACCAAATACATCTCCTTTAATACCTTGTTCATCATAAAGCTTTATTGTGAAGATAGTTATTTTACTGAGAATGATGAAAGACCAAATGAAATGTAGGCCCTACTTATACATACATTCACATATAAGGATATGCAATAAATATACCTTCATAAACTTCCTGAACGTTAAAGATGAGTTTACCTGACATGAAATTTGGAGGAAGCATTAACCGTGAATAAATGTGAGTGGATGAGGGAAGCAATAATAATGAGGACCCTAATGTAACTCAATGCTTTCTTATTTTTGTTGTGTCAGTGTGGTAAATGGTAAAATAGGCATGTTTCAACAGGACAGTGCACTTATTAGGGAGAATAATAAAGCAGCGAACCGTCGTACATATAATCACAAAGAAAGAGACTTCTCAGACGATAAAAAAGAAATTCGTTGCACCCATCACTTTTATGCGTTGCCAGCAATATTAGTGACTAGTGACTGTTAAGTGCTTGATATGTAATGATAATTTTTCTTGAGACCATCCATTGAAACGATCATCATTGTTCATGTTTATTTACTCCTTACCTGCTGCTTCAGACTGAGATGATGAGAGAGACTACAGTTTTTTAAAATGGTGATGTGCCGTGTACGGAAGGAGTTTTGAAGCACTGACGGTAAAAAAAGTGACTAATAATAGCAATCAGTTTAGTTGGACAACCTACTTAAGAAATGCCTATTTTACGATGCTGCATTCACACTTTAAAGCAGCTGCATATTGGTAACTCAGAAATATGTAATGTGCATAAGTAACTCCTATAGTTTCTTTTCGTACATTAAACATCAAAGTAAATCAGGTTGCATTCAAAATCACATCTCTCATTCACATCGGATTCGTTTGTTTATTTTTTATATTTATTTCATGACGGGCAGAGAGTATATATAGGTACAGTTATTTACGCCTGCTTAAAGTAACGATTGAAAAGAAAATTATTTTGCCCTCACGAAATTTTTGACGAGTTGACAAAAGAATTAGATTTTGGATGCTAGTGCTGTCTTGATGATATGATAAATGTGTACAGATATGTAGATATAAAACTTACATTACTAGTAGCTAGCAAATCATCCTTATAAAATGCAACGCTTGAAAGAAGCTGTATATATGTTTCTAAATCTGTGATTTCCCTGCACTTACTTGATTGAACCGTTATCTTGAATTTTATGACAGTTTTACGTAACATATTCATGAATGCCTTGTGGAAAACAATGCGTTCTCAAAACTGTGAAGTTTCTGACCATTGCAGTTCTCAGGTGCAGAATAATCATAGAATTTTCATGAGAAAGTTTTTCAGCGTATATATGTAGTGAGCATTTATTTTGTTTGAAACATCAACTCTTATATTCCTCGTTTAGGGCTCTACCAATGACAAGTCTTCGTACTTCTGATGTTCCTGCTCCAATTTCGTATAGTTTCGCATCTCGTAATAATCGCCCAGTTGAGTATTCGTTTATATAACCGTTTCCACCTAGAACAAATTTGATTAAATTTAACATTTCACTCTGGTGTTTATTCTACTTTAGTTAACATACCTAAACACTGGAGTGCTTGCAGGGCTATTTGAGTTGCATTTTCTGCAGTGTATAAAATCACGCCCGCACAGTCCTATATTTGATAGAATATGTTTGCAGTGTAAATTTCGAAGAAAAAAGATTTCAGCGCATGTATGCAGTTTATTCAAATACCTTTCTATTAGAATGTCCCTTATCGCAGGCCCTTGCCACATTGTACAAGTAGCTCCTCGAAGCGCTCAGTATTGTGTACATATCCGCAATTTTACCCTTTTGAAATCATTTCAATGGTGTTAGTTGCAAGTTACAATGATCATTTTCACACTTTTTACTTTTACGTTTTGCAATATAGCTAACCTGCATTAGTTGGAATTCGCCAATTTTAGTGTTGAACTGTTTTCTAAAATGTACATACTCAAACGCTACATCGCAACACGCCTGCATGATTCTAAAGGAAGATTCTAGTATGATTATTTTCTTAATTAGGCCTACATTTTATATTAAAACTCTTTTCATTGTAATTTATACCCAACTGGTCCTCCTGCTAGCACAAGACGCTCTAGATCCAGTCCCGTGAAGAGTACGTAAATTCCTTTGTTCACCTGGCCCAATATATTGCTAGCTACATTAGAGATAAATTAGCAAAGTTGTTAACGGAATGAGCAAATTTAGCGGAGACTTATGTAAAATCTGTATTTGAATAACCTGGTACAACGCAGTCCTCGAAGATAAGCTCGCCCGTGTTTGAACCTCGCATTCCTAGTTTGTCAAGTTTCTTTCCAACTTTAAATCCTGGCTGGTTAGTTTCTACCAAAAACGCTGTGACACCATGTGCTGCTTTTCCTGCGCCAGGGTCTGTTTTAGCATACACCTAAACAATGCCAGTCATGAAACTTTATGTGCCCTTTAACAATGTACAGAAAATGATGCAGAGGAAGCTAAAATAGTGACATAACAATAGTTTACCAACCACAATAACGTCAGCATCGGGACCATTAGTGATCCAAAACTTGGTTCCATTGATTATATAATTACTTCCGTCCTTAACCGCTGTGGTTTTCATACTGACTACATCAGAACCTGAGTTGGCCTCTGACATTGCTAGTGCCCCAATATACTCTCCAGAACACAACTACATTTATTTAAGGGACGAGATAAATTTAAGTACTAACTACCTATTTTTTTCCTTTTGTGTATCAACTTGCAGTTGCAGCATAGTAAAACAACTGAAGACTAATCTTACTTTAGGCAAATACTTTTTCTTTTGCTCATCCGTGCCATTTCTGTTGATTTGATTAATACAAAGATTGGAGTGTGCACCATAGGACAGCCCAATGGCCCCAGAAGCCCTCGAGCATTCTTCCATTATCAATACATGGTCTAAATATCCTCCTCCAGTTCCACCGTAATCTGGGTTTGCAGTGATGCCGAGAAATCCCATATCTCCCAGCTTTCTCCAAAATTCACGCAGTTTTGGAAAGTTATTTACCCTGTCAATTTCATCTGCATATGGAGCCAGCTCCTTTTGGAAGAAAGTGAAAGCAGTTTCTCTGAGCTGTGAAGTAAAGTCATAGTTGATACCCACATTATTCATTGCAGCAGTTGGTATGCATTGCTGCTCAAACGTCAACGCTTTCGCTAATTGTGCTCATAAAATATTTCACACATTCTGTACTTTTCCAAATCTTTCTATGAAGGAATAAATACCTGTCGTTGGTCATCAGTAAGGCCAAAAATCACATCATCTATCGGATACGTGCTCGCAAATCTGGTTTGTTTAGTAATTACAGGAGCCACGCTCTGCCGAGTGGGTTTGCTTAAACCTTTGGTTAGTCTTTGCAAAATGCGTGCCATTTTCTCTTTCGTTTTTTATAAACCTGTGTGGACTAAAAATTTTCCTCTCACGAGAAAACAAAACCTTCGAACATAAACACGGCTGCACAGCGGTCACCTTTTACTTATCATTTGTACTCCCAACTTTAAACTAAGAGCTTAAATGTCAAACTATTCTTGTGGTAATAAATGATCCACGTACATATACGTAGATACGCACATTATGTAATGTAAAACGAGCAGTTCATCTTGCAAAGATAAGTTAGTCCAGGGCTTGTTGTTCCTCAAATTTTGCTGAAATTACTAGGTAGCTTGGTTCATGTTTAGCCCTTTCATATAATTGTAATGTGACAAGTAGTATCATCATCATACGAGCATCAAAACATGTTTTTCTGGTATTTATCCACAACGAAAGGGTTGTTTTTCTGCATGCTCGTTACTACATGTGCCTGTCAGAGATTTATAAGAAATACCCCACCAATAGTGCGACCTATATGTATAACCATTTCGCTCTGAATAACCAATAACCAGCTTTATACTACTGGCTTTCTCAAGGTTATCCTTTCTAAACAGCACAGTTTGCATTGCAACTTTCTAGTTGTTGGAATGCTTACGGGTTTTATATCATGGATTCGTTAGGCAGAGTTGATTTTGGAACATAACATGTGGAAAGATACGCGTAGATCTCACATGGCCACAATATGATATACCCGTATCTATAATGCGATTTACAGACATGTAGCAACTAACAGTACAGCAAAAATTATGAAGTGTGTGCGTACGTTCATGGTTTTACATCTACAACTAAATACATTAATACCAAGTTTCATAACTGCTGAACGATAGAAGCAACTTTAATATCAGAACCCAAAATGTTAAATTATTAAGCTTATACATTGAAATTCTTAATCATCTCTACGTAAAAAACTGTTTTCTCTATAAGGCTTATCATCAAACTTAACCTTCTGCTCAGTGGTTTCCAGCAAACAACAACCGTAATGAATTATTTTTCATTCTAACTTGTCTGTTGTATCATCCCCAGCATCTTATTTAGTAAATACTTTACTCACACTAGAAATATGACGCTTTTTTGCTATAGTCATATAAATAGAAGTATGAGTAAGTGACAGTGCTTTGATCTTATATGCGGTTCCATTATCAAAAAAATTACAACAACAATTTTATATACAGTACTCATTTCTCTCCATCATTGCACTCTCATGACATATACTACAAAGCGTTAAATTCACTGGGTAACTTTTGGCTATATGTTCATTAACAAACCACCGCGTTATCAGGTACAATTGCATTTACTCATACATCTAACATTAAGGCCTTATTAATGTTCCTCATTCGTTTTATCAATAAAAAGCTTCTTACGCTTTGTTTTTAACTGATAATAGAGTAGAGACATAATATGGAGAAAGTTCATGCTGTTAGGATTTTGCTATACTGGTGTTAGTTATAATGAATTCATAACGAAGCTAACTGCATTGACATAACACCCTTGGAATTGGGAACAAATCTTTTCAACGAATTTGGTATGCATGTGATTTCCATATTGGTTAAAGATCTAAAAATATGTCTTGCATGTGTAGGCCGTGTAATAATTAGGGAGTTATGGAAGAATGAGAGAAACCTTATTTTCCATTCCAATCATCAGCATTCAAGATAGAAATGCATCCCGACTTTAGATTTTGCTGGACTTATGGGATTTAGGAAAACCTTGACTTTGTCTGAGTTTTGTTGTCATTCTCTGATTGTTCAGCTATAGAGGTGCAATTATGTAAAATTATAATCATCATACATGCTAATTTTAAATATAAAGCCGCATAGACAGGTATTTTTTGCATGACATGACAATATTATACTGCTAAAATAGCTTGTACAATGGTTTAGAGTCTAAACTTTAGACTGCTCAACTTGGTCATGCATGTAATGTTTGTATTATTGCGGAAATTGCGCTTAGACATTACATGGCTGTATTGTATTAAAATGACATTTTAAATAAATACCTTAAAATACACCGTACTGTAATATAGGCATGCCAAAATTGCAATATTATATGAAGAACATAAGTAGCAATTGAAAGATATGCTTGACCTTCTTGAAAAACCAATTTTCTCAACTATGTGTCATGAAAGATGTGCCAAGCCAATATATATACCTGTGATTTATGTATCAATGAAATGGAAGTGTTTTATAATATTCATGAATATTGAATACAATCAACCGATCAGCGTCTCCATTCCCTTCCTTCATGGACTTGAAATGTTTGGTCATATAGTTATATTCACAGGCACAGGGACTCCGTACCGCACCTACATTTTCTTTCGGCTGTTATGGGTCAGGTTTGTTGCCTTATATAACCCTGGTCCTTATGCTACAGTGGATATCTTCATTCAATACATAATAGTAATTGTATGCATCGAATTCGTGATGCATGCGTAGTAGGAAAGGAAGGAAGTTAGGAAGTGAAGTAATTATTTGGGAAGGCGATGGTTAGCTTATCGCATCAAGCATTTGTAATACAGGAGCTTATTATTGATGCTCGCAGCCAATCATTATTGATTTACTTTTTGTGGGATAGGTATAAAGCTTGAATGCCATGCTCATAATATTCATAAATGTATATGTTGTCAGATTGTATGAGCAAGTTTGTTCGATGATGATTCACATACCAAAAAATGTACTTCTTAACTAACTAACCACAAAAGCAGAGTCTATAGTTAGTTTTTGCTTTTGTTGTATTGGATTACATTAATGCATATACGATTCAAGCTAACTGAAGCCAAAAGAATGAATAATTCCATCATGAAAAAATAGCATGACTGATATGATGAGAGCACGATACATCACTATACAATTAAGCAACCTATATGCATAGCATTATTAAGAGCTGTATTAGTAGTTAGTAGTTTTAGCTTTATCTTAAATGATTACAGTCAGCCTCATGGGCTTTTATAGCCTGAAGTCACAGCTTCCCCTAGTCAGTAAGAAATTAGTTGTGCAAATGCTACAACTACGTCGACTCATCTTAAGAGAGATAAGCAGGAAGCAATTTGTCAGTTTTGCTGGTAATTTGATTTAATTATATTTTTTTATGATTTATTACTTGCATATCCTTCTGCTTTGATTTCTTTCCTTACTTTTTTGTTCTATGGATTAATTATCTTTGGCAGATATTTGCAGTCTTTATTTGACAAAATATCTGCTGTGTATCCATTCTATAAGCTTGTCGCAAACTTTTAATTGACTTTTAATTTTAATCCCTTCATGCAGCCGTATTCACAACAGTCGATTTCCAAACTGTGATTAGTACACGAAATCCGCTGGAAGTAATTAACACGAATCTGCCCTACCAAAGTAAAACTCATTTTTCAACCATGGGTGATACTCAAAAATGTTTGCTGGATAAAGCAAAGAAGCTTGCAGCACACAAAGCCGTTGATGAGCATGTTAAGGTAAAAAATTTCAAAGTGAAAGTCTTTATGTACATTTCATACAATTATTTTCATTACTTAATTTGAACAATTTTCATCAGGATGGTCAAGTTCTCGGTATTGGAAGTGGAACAACAGCGGTATATGCAGTGGAGAGGATCGGTATGAAGACTTTTATACGTTTCATGCAAAAATATTTGCTTTTTGCCCCAAAACCAAAACTAAGATTAATGACAATAGTTTAGTATGCATAAAAAATTCCAATTAGAGCTTTTTTATAACAGCTCAACGCGTGCGAGATGAAAAATTAAATCTGGTTTGCATTCCAACCTCTTTCCAAGCTAAAAATCTCATAATTTCCAATGGTTTACAACTTTCCGAGTTGGATGTTCATTATCCGGTAAATGCCAGACACATAATTGTAACAAAAACTTATTGCAATTCACTCAACGTATGAATAATATTATAAAACTTGGTAATACTTTATGTCTTCAGATTGATGTAACGATCGACGGGTGCGATGAGTGTGACCAAGAACTAAACATCATCAAGGGAGGCGGAGGGTGTCTGCTGCAAGAGAAAATTGTTGCAAGTGCATCCAACAAATTAATCATTGTCGCAGACTACACGTAAGATTAATTTAACTATGCTCGAATGTACCTAAATACAAAATTTTCTTATACCTGAAGAAAGTGTGCAAATCATCACAAGTAAATTAATGATTCATTTATAGGAAAGAATCTCAATACCTGGGGGAGAAATGGAAGAAAGGGATCCCCTTAGAAGTTGCTCAGCTCGGATCCAGAGTAGTTCTGGATAAACTTCAAAAGTTTACAAATTCTGTAGGCGGAACAATTCTTCCAACGAAAGTAAGACAGGCAGTTAGTAAGATGGGCCCAGTTATCACAGATAACGGGAACTTTGTCGTTGACTTTCAATTCGGGGATGCATTGAAAACTGGCGAAATTCATAGTGCTCAAAGCATCGATAGCTGGCTAAAAACCATTCCAGGAATATTGGAAACTGGACTTTTCGTTAGAATGGCAAACCAAGCTTACTTTGGTCAGGCTGACGGAACAGTGCATACCACTAAAGAACGCGTTTACAAAAATGGCATTTAAGTCAATGTCTTACTTATAAATCTCTTTTAGTCACAAATTATTATTTAAACCCAAATATTGTGAACATCAACATTCTTCATCTTGTGATACGAATTTTACTTAAACCACCTATTTAATATGCAACCGGTCTTTTAAATTGAAACGTCGATTTTAAATATTAGTAAACTAAACCTATTATGGCTATTTGCATGCGATATTTTCATTGTCATTAGTATTAAGTATATCATTTTAATTGCGTTAAGAAAGTTTTGCACCCTAAAAACAACATTAAATTCACAAAATCTACTCTCTACCCTACAACCAAGCTGTATGAGTTTGAAAAATAGATGCGATAATACTGCGATTGGATTTTATAATAATAAGCAGCCTTTTTACATTGGTAAATTAATTGGAGTGAATATTTTAGTGTGAATTTTAATCGATAGTATGCATTTTGTATAAATAGTGATTTTAAAATAACATTATGGGTAATAAAGAAATTAACGATCAATTTGACATATTATTTACATAAAAGCTGAACTCAGCTTCCACTAACTAATAATAAAAATTAAGCGGCCGTTGTTGGAGACGTCACAGAAGGACGTAGATTGTTGCTGAAGCTTCATGATTCAATCGGATTCTGTATGACAATCATTGCATAGTCTTTTTCTGGAAAAGGAAAAGAAAACCATTTTGGCATTTAAAATATTTCCTTCCAGCTTGAAGATATTTGGTATGAATGAGTAAAACAGGTAGTACAGAGATAATCAAGCTTAATTTACCCGGACAAACGAGTACTTCATGCTTCTTTGTCCTAAGTCTTATGAAGGTTAAATCGTTATTGGAATCCAATTCCTTTATCATTGACCTGGATTTATCCAGCAGCTGGGTCACTTGTGCCGCATATTGTACACTTAGGGCGTTGTCCAACGTTGACTTGATAGGAATACCTATGGCATTTCAATAATAATCAATAAATTACCAAATGTCAAATGTTCATATATGTCTGTATTCTTCATAATGAAATGAGTATCATTGATTACCTTCATGGTTGATAACCACTAGTCCAACAACCCCTTTATGCGACAAAATTCGTTTTATTGCCTCCTCAACTTCGTTAGACTGTGTAATAATAATAATCAAGGTTAAAACACATAATTAACACTAATTTACATTATCACAACGCACTGCATTAATTATCAATACCATAATTTAGAGACAATTTCCAAGTTTCAAACTTTAAATTACCATTTTCTCCAGGAGTTTGGATTCCGAATTGCTCAACAAATGTTAATGTGATCAGCTGGTTCCTAATTGTGGTGGATTCGACCTAGTAGTAGTGGTGTTTGGTAGGATGATGTAGGAGTTCACATAACTGGTCTACCTGCGCCCTTGTGAAAACGGAAATGTAAAACTGGAAATTTAATTATGATGATGATGGTTTATTAGTGGTAACACCATTCCAAAATTTAGCGAATCCGTTTAATTATTGTGAAACCGAGTGAGTGTGACTCACTCACTCTCTTCTCCTGACTGCTGACGACCAACTTATAAAATTTTCCTGATGACTTTTTCATTATTTTGTCAATAACTGTAAAAAATAAGTTTCCGCCTATTATAGATTCAGCGGGGCATTGCGATACAACTATGGTTGAGGTGACTGCACTTCTCCGTCCAGTTCGCACGTTACTTTTCCTGTCTGTCTGTCTGCGTATGGCGTTTCCAATTTCGCATGCATAATGCTTGAGTGGTCAATTAATTTAAACTGAAGATGGAAATTCATTTTAATTTCATTGTTTTCTAAAGTTTTATTAACACACAATCATGAATTATATTTTACAAATCTTTACAAGAATTATTTTTTAATTTTGATTTTTATATGGCCAATAAATAGATTCAAAACAGGATTTAAGTAACATCTAATGCTACGATTTTTAACAGTTTAACAGAGCTACTAGAAGCATAAAAAATTTGCCTGTCATCTATAATAATAAAGTATAAATTGTTTAATTCAATTTAAAGCTTTATACATACAACCCACCAAACAAGAAGATAGAGTAAATGATTCACTGTGAATCTTACCATCATTTTTTGGAAAAAATCTTTTTGAAGTTACTCGACTTGAAATTTCAATGCAAGTGAAATAATTAAATATGTTACTACTTTGTGTATAGATTTATCTTTGTTTTTTTTTTTTCTTAATCACTAAAACCCACAGCATTCACTTCTAAGTTATCGTTAGATATTGGAGAATTTGCCGACACGTTTGTCCTCAGTTTCTATACATTTGCGTTCATGTTAATACTTGGGCTTTTGAAATTGAACTTGCAATTTCTCCGCTCAAACGATAGCTTAGAGTACAAGGGAAAAACCCAGTGAGGGAATAAAAAACCTTATACGTGGGGATAAATTTACTTACTTCTGCAAACATTTTACATTTATCCTATACCTGTACAAATGATAAAATCACAAATCTCTCAACAATTTGTGCAAAATAAACATTCATGAAAATTACCAACGTTTACTAAACTGAATTTTCTCCCCCAATGCACCAAAAGGCTTAAAATACTCTTACTTTTGATTTTTACAAAAGTTAATCAAAATTTTCCGTACAATCCGAAACCAGCCTCAAATTAACAGATTTACATTTCACACTGATTAGTAAAATAAATATCATGGTCCGGTTCCACTATAATGATGATGCATGGGAGCTCCAGCTCCAGTCGTGCCATAGAACTTTGCAGTTGGCAATGTCGGCATGTTCGGATTTTGATACATGTGCGAAGGTACAGGTGCAGCGGGTACTGGTGGTCTGGATACATTGGGATTGGGAGCCATAGACATGGAGGATGATGGTACTCCAGTTCCAACTGCTGCCGTAGTCACTGCAGCTTTTACAACGTTCGCGTAACTTCTTCCAAGCCCGGATGAGTCTGGCATTATATCCATATCCTGGCTGTCGTGAACCCTACTAAATGCTGAGCGCTCCCCAAATCCTTGTCGAAGCCCTCCACTGAGTTGTGCCTTAAGACCTCCACCAACATCATTGTGATAAACATATTCGCTATTCGGATACGGCAATGCATTGTTGTTTGGACCACAGAGAGGTCTGGGAATTACTTGTTGTGGCAAATTGTTCATTACACACATAGGGGCATTGGAAGCTTGGTGGTTGTACAGAGACCGAGAATTTGGATCTATGTAGGCGTGTCCACGATCGTTCGAGATATGTGTTTGATGAGAATGCATACCATGTTGTGGATGCATGTTTACTCCTTCACTGAGAGCGGGAAATGAAGCATTCGGATTCTGCCAAATCCGATTTTGCATTGGAGCCTGGGATGAAGATTCTGGATATGTGTTATTGTAAACAGATCTGTCTTGTTGGATAGGGCCTGCTGGAGATTTGTGGGGAATCGGAGTAAATACATTAGTTTGGGGAATAGCTGGATTATTCGTGGGAGCAGTTAGCCCTTGATGATAATTTTGAGAAATATGGTGATCGTGGCCTGGAAAGTTTGTAGGTGGTTGCTGGATAGGTTGATGCTGAGGCAAGCGAGGCGTAGTTGTTATCTCTCCAGAACTGAGGGCTTGCATAAACTTGACACGAAGATTTTGCAAATCTCCCGAAAAAGGTTCACCCGACGATGCCTGGTGCTCGAGAGCCCGCGATATTAGATTAATCTCCTCAGGAGTAAGTTTTGGCTGATTTTGATGTCCATGGTGTTGATGGTCATTAAACTGGAATGACTGATTGGAATGGGAAACACGCTCATCATAGGTTGGTTGAATTTGCTGCGCAGTATGTACTGTAGGTAGCGCATTGTTTGAGACTGCAGATCTTCTGTACAAGGGCTGTCCAGTAGCATAATGCTGCTGGGCCAATGTAGGCAATGTTGCATTCTTTACATTATAGTTTGGATTGTTCTGAGGTACTACCACTGTCTCGTTATGACCAGTGTTTAAACTTCCATTAATATTTCCATATGGTAGCGGTTGGTGAACGCTGGCTCCATGGACCACATGGGTTGGATATGAAGATGGGTGTATAGCAGTTGCGGGAGGATAATGTGGAGCCCTACTTTGAGTCGCAGTTCTAACATTTACTTGTGCTGGCACGGGTACCACAGAATGAGGCGTTTGCATGCTCTGAGCCACGTTGGGAACCTGCACTGCTGGTGTTGGTGTAACCGGTATATTCTGGTTCCAAGGAACAAGGGGTTGATGAACGTAAGACGTGTAGTTTGGAGCTACTCCCACACCTCCAGGAACAGGTGGTCGCATGTACAACTGCAAATAGAATCGAAACTTTACGTTAATATGATTCATGTTTTATTATCAGTTTATGGGCACTGTGGTAGATAACTTACAGGTTGTTGGGAACCCTGGTAAACCAAAGGATTATGTACATGTCCGCCTGACTGAGGAAGCATACTATGTGCGTTGTCAGGAAAGTTTTGTTGAGGTGCATAATACCCTCCATGAGGGTCAACGTACAGTGGTGCTCTGGGTCTTGCTTTGTTATACATATAAGAAGCCTGGTTTGGGAGAGGTGGATGAACCGTTGTTGGATGCACGTTCGAGATAGTTGTAGGAGCAGGAGCATGTGCAGCCGGAACGG
>JAQIXX010003213.1:0-20684 GCA_034700605.1 Willowsia nigromaculata
CCCAAGAAATCACATAGCCCCTTTCGCTTTCTGAGTTTTATTTCATATAGCCCTTCCTGTATTTTTTCCCTCGACATACGCATTGATTTCCAACTGCTCATGCTTATGCATGCATAAATGTGGAATGTTTTGTTACCTTTCTGATTCTGCTTGTATATCTGGCTTATCTGGCGTATAAACTTCATCTAAATTTATCGAAGACTGTTCAGGTTCAGGATGGGATTCCTCTTGTGCTGTTTCAGTACCCTCAATTGAGGCTGAGCTGAGTGCCAATGGAGGGGAAGCGCATGGAGAATGTTTGGTGGAAGGTATGTGCTCAGGAGTTTGTGACGTAGGTTCAGGTTCTACGGGTTTTGGCGAAGTACTACTATTTCGTTCAATTGGCATTTCATGGCATGGTTCGCTATCTTCACCTACACTAACTACACTGATTTCATTGTTATCTGCTTCCCTATCTACTTTAAGATCAGGATCACTGCTTGTGGAATCGAGTTCTAATTGTGGTTCATCTTGCGATGTCGTATGCATTAGTGGAGGAGTAGAGGAATTAATCTCAGTGTTGACAGAGGTCGTAGAGGAAGATGACATTAATGTTGCCTGATACTTAACCGGTGTAGGTGCTACGTTATTCTTGAATTGGATTCCGGACAGGTGTAATTTTATATTTTTGTCGCCATCAAAAGCTTCGTTATTACTATCACCTTTTTCTGCTTCAGGAATGTGATTGGTATCGCTACCAGAGCATGAAGACGAGGCATCGGCACCATAATCACATTTAAAAAGTTCTAGTTGGTCGGAATACCTTATGACTACTTGTAAAAAATCATCTTCTCCATCCTCTCCAGCCGGTTCCTCAGAGTCTCCCGATCGAAGGGAAGGAGAAAGCACTCCGTATTTAGCAACGAGGAGCTCAAGAGACTGCAGTTGAAGATCAATGTTTTTGCGAGTCATGAGTCGACGAAATGCAGTGAAATCTTCGGCTGCCCAGAGCTGCTCCAAAGCTACCTTTAATGTTTAATTAATATTTTGTTTTAGAATTTCAGCAGGTTTATGATGTAAAATATACAACCATGTTAGGTGAAATGTGTAGGCATTCGAGTGGATGATTGATTGCATTTTGAAGTTGGATATGTACCTTTGTGATATGAGACTCTGGAAGAGATTTGCTCTGGTGCTCTCTCACACGGCAAGCTTCCTCTACTTGCTCCGGTGTAACTTGAAGGTCTTCCATGAAGCTGGAGAGCATAAAATCCACTACAGCTTTGTATTCTTCGTGAATTTTTCTGAATTCTTGTTCTTTCTCTTCCGTCATGTTGTTGTAGCTATCCGGGTCAAAAACTTAAAATACCATTGAATAGTGAGTTTTATATAGCCTGTTTTTATAATGAATCCCTTTCAAACGAACTGCTGCGAGGTACCCCGTTTTCATGCTTGCTTACGCAAAATTTTACTACTGATAGAATTGACTTACCCACGGATTTATCCTCAATAAACCCAACGACGGGTACTTTCCATATACTTCCATGCAAAAAGTTGACCTGATTAGTACATGAACACATTTAATTATTGTAGGGAAATTTTAAGAAAATCTGAAGCACAAACACGGTTTAGAATTTTATTTCAAACTTACCAGGCTGTCGAAAACCCAGTTATCAACATGTCCTTCGGATTCAGACATTTTTTTGCCAAAAAATTAAAACTACGCAGTTTAATAATCACTTTCACTTCGAGCAATTTACTTAATATGCTGCGGTTCAACTGATATAACGAAACTGTATCCGTACAGTCACAAAATCTTTATACCTAATTCCTTTCAAACATGTACACTGCAAATGTGAAATAACAACGAACTTTGCAGTATGAATGATTTCTTGTTATCGGTTTTCTCAAATTGTCTGTTATTACTTTTTCTATTCAGTTTTCTCAGCAAGTGACAGCCTAAATTGATTTCTCTGGGAAGAATCTTCGATAATGCATGATATACTTTCTATTTATTTTTTATCATGGAAATTTTTCCAGGATAATGCATAATATATGGACATGAAGAAGTGTCCACCTTATTATAGCTCTATTAAATAGGCCTGAGGACAAACAAAACTCTGCACCAGTAGTGAATTGATGAAACCCTGTTATCGTAAAGCATAACTTACGATGTATATGTACTACCTAAACATGCGACGGAGAAAGTTCCATGCATGTCAGTTCTTTTCACAAAACATAATGATATGATATAGTTTATTCTCAAACACACCTAAGCAGGTATTAACGTACAGTTTCCTGTAAACAATAATTTATTCTGCATTATGCAGCACCTGTCAGCAATCTAGGGGTGATATACATGCGCCAAAAATTTCATTGCTTCTTATTCGAATTTTATAGCATAAAAATGAAGCTATGAATTGGCCAAGTATTGTGGCAATTGACTGAATGAAATGTGCTTTGTATCATATCATGTAAAATTACTTTCTTTACAGAACTTCTGAGGAAACATTTGATTTTGCATTTCCAGCAGTCGTCAGCCAAAAAAGCTATATGCTATATGCATTATCGTCCTTAAAAAAGTAAGACAAGGATAGATCAATGCATTTGGCCAGGTATTTTGTAGTTTCTAGGGTCGGTCATGGTCAAGTTGTAACATAATCGGAAATATTGAATAAAGGGAAGCATCATCATTAACTATACTGATTTATATGGAATATATTCTTCGTATTCCACTGTACTATGCATGGGATGCCAGAATGAGGGGAACTAGCAAATTTCCAATCTGTCCTACTACTACTGGCTGTCGTGTTAAATCGACTTCTTCAGGAGCTTGTCATGTTCTGCGTTGTTTGTATAATATTTGTTGTTCAGTTGCTATGGTCACGCCTAAAACACAAAATATCTAACAAGTACCTCTTCGAATCAGAATCCAGTGTAATTCTTACGTGAGTATGTACGTTTGCTGGAATCTTCACTCGAAATTAGGCACAAACTAAATGGCATACATATCAGAAGTTGGCACCGTTGGCAACGGCTGTTGCCAGCACTAAACTGATCTATGCAAGTATTCATGGTCAAGCTACTTTCTCTTTTGCTTTGACATGCATGTACATACTATATGAATATGAATCATGAACAAAGAGAGAATTCATGCAATTTAAGTCAAAGTTTCGTTGAGTTTCATGCTTAAAAAATGTTTCTTTTTCAATCTTTCTTGTTTGAACAAGAAAAGCCTTCTGATTTTATGAAAAAGTGCAATTAGTCACACCATTCGAGTATGTGTGTGCACCAGGCAGAAAGTGACAGTGAAAGTTGCAACATACTTATGTCAAACTTGTTGAAAATTTGTAGTTTATTGTAACTTAAAGTAAAAATCAATCAAGAATTCAAAGAAAACCAAAAAAGTTTACCAAATTTTGCTCAAAAGAGTTCTAGAGAAGGCGAAGGGAATGTTTTTCGTCAGATATTTCAGATGCCAACATGGACCAAGAAATTGTGAGTCAGATGTACGCACCACATCGTGGACATCGGTTAGCGCTTTTCCCAAACAGGTCCAGACAGTATGGGAGAAAGCAAAAAAATGGTAGTCTGGCGAATGTTGAAGAAACCGGAAAATACAATGAAAATTAATCACAAGACTACATAAGAGTTTTTTTTCACTTTTGCAGTGTCAAATACTGATTTTGCCAACTAGGTATGTTTTAATTTTTACCCGATGATAAAAAACAGGCCAGCTAGACAATGCGTTCTACAATCTGGAACAGTGTCAGCAACCGGTCTTACACTTTGATGGCAACGAGGGCATTCTATTCTTTGACAAGCTGAAATGGATATTCAAAATCACCATCATCAAGCTTAAGTGGTTTCATGTAAATTTCATCTTTGAAATGAACATTCGCGTCTTTGAAGCTTCATTTTTACTCAGATCAGCTATTTCAAGTAAAGTAACTAACGGTCATTCGTTGGTTGATTAGTTTTACGTCCCTGCTGAGCCGCTTGAGGTCCTGCATTTTGGTTGGAATTCGGGGCAGGAGATGCGTCCATTTCAGTTTTATTTGAAATCCTTGTTTCGCAACTATGCTCTAGATATTAAATCTGGATTCTGGGAATGTACTAAAAATTTCAAACAATAATAATATTTCAAGGGAATTATGGTCTTTGGTGGCCAAACAAATCCTTCATCCCGAGATTGATGATGACACGGTTCCGATTGTTTCGTTTCAATTAAAAATATCATGACCAGAATTTTGAGAATGTATAAAATTCCCATGCCATTCATAATTCATTCATGCATTTCATTTCCTCTCCTGTGTGGGCTTGTGCACGGCACGGTTATCGTCTGAGATACCTGCCTAATTGAAAAGTTACACATGTGCTTTATGTCACTTTTGACTTTATACACACACGGTTTCTAATCTTTCGCATGCGCTTTCCCCTGAAAATGGATATTATGCAATAATTAAAATGAAAAGGGTTGAGCTTTGAGCTACATGAGAACGATTCATGAAAGAGAATATGAATATAGTATTTTAGTAACTTTTACATAGAAGTGAGATATACATGCAATGACACAATTACACACGTGCTTGATTACACTTATGCAGGTTTTCATGTCCTCTTGTTGCTGCTTTATTACTTGCCTTGCCATGCCATTTGCATTGCTTGCATCTTTCATCGAATGCTAGAACACAAACCGCTAACTCAACATGTGAGTAAAATGTGTTTATCGGGGGAAATGGAATATGCGAGCTGCACTGCTCTGTTAATATCAATAGCGAAAACAACCGTGCATAATTAAAAAGATTTTAAAAGAAATACCTCCCATTACAAGCTGGAGCGATAAACTTTTCATCAAAATATCTAGCATCAAAGCTCAATATTTGCTCTTGTATTCAAACTTATTTTGAAGTTTCACTAAGATGACATCCACGTGTGAAAGCGAAACTGGTGAACAGAAAACTAAGACACTTTCAGTTGCCGAAGATGATGACGATGACATCCCTCAGTTATCGTCTCATACTTTAGCTGCATTGAAAGAATTCTACTCAGAGCAAGAAGCATTAAGGGAGCTCCTAGAGAAAAGTACAATATCAAATTCAAACGAAGATAACCCGGTGGAAAACGTGGATACTGGAAATAACAGTGTCTTGTTCCAAAATGATCTTACAAAAACTTTCCCAGAAGATTGGGTAATTCTATATTCAGTATATTTGCAAATGCAAAAGATTGAGCAGATTTGGTATTTGGGAAAAGTGTTTTAATATCAGATCTCATTTGATTGTATATTCCAGCAATTAAGCCAATTTTGGTATGACAAAGAGACTTCAAAAACTCTAGCAAATGAGGTTTTGAAACAAGGTGCAGAAGGACTCGTGGCATGTGTTAGTTGTCCCTCAATTTTCAGAGCATGCGAGAATCAATCTAACGGTAAGATCAACGATCAACCAGGAATTCATCTTCAATTCAATTTTTATATTTGACGTTCTGTTCTTTGTTTCTGATATTTGCAATTTTTGTATCAATTTGCAGTACATCTTTTTGAATACGACAAAAGATTCAAAGCATTTGGATCATCCTACCATTTTTATGATTACAATGACCCAGAAAGTGTTCCTGACTCTTGTTTAGCAGCTTTCTCTGTAGTTGTCATTGATCCTCCATTCCTGGCTGAAGAGTGCTTGGAGAAGGTGGCCCTTACCGTCAAAAAATTAATACAGAAAGATGGAAAAATCATTCTATGCACAGGTACTGGTACTACTTAAATATAACCATTTAAATATTCTCTTTCCCCAACAAACCGTTAATGTATGAGCAAGTTTAAGCCATAATTAAGAATAAGCTAAAAGGCATTTTTCTCATATAGGTGCCGTAATGGAGCCTGTTGCAGAACGTGTTTTAAATTTAAAGCGATCGACATTCATCCCAAAACACACGAACAATTTAGGAAACGAATTTGCCTGTTTTTCAAACTACGATATGGATTTGAAAGCGAATGCGTGACAATCGGCCTTACGAATGAGCTTCAACCGTTTCAATATTAAAATACTAATTTTGTACTGACTGTACATCCGACAACAATACCAGATAGATTTTACGTTTAATAAAAAAAATGCAGCAGTAATTTCTCTCAATTAACGTTTGCGTTTGGTTTCCATTTGCTTGAGCAGGATTCAAACTACATTCCACAACCACAACTATGGTTCAATGTAGGGCTTTTAGCATGATGCACGCTTCCAATTTCCAATACTTATTATATATTGCTACTACGGTATAATCTATATTCCATACATAAATTGATAAAATTGAGTTAATAGATGACGAATGGCCAAAAACGCCTATTTAAATGCCCATCTATGCAATTCACAAATACCACATTGTTAAGTGAGAGAAGTATAAATCCATATAAAACTCATCTCCCAAGTCCGAATAGCCTGTTATTGTATTTCAATGCTGTTGCTCCCCTTCTTCTTTTATCCTCATAAAAACTTGTTAGTCAGGCTTGCATACAAAAAATATATGCATAACTATACCTATATGTACATACCACTTAAAACATCGGAAATAAGGAAGTTTTTTACTTTACACTGCTTGATACTTGAGTACATGCATGCATCTTTATTGTCCAATCTATCTTACTTATATGTATGCTTGGTTTGCGGTGATTTGGTGTGGGTTTTTGTGTTTGAGACTTTGAGATTGAGACTGACAACAACTGTGAGAGAAGAGACATAAGATAGAAAAGTAGAGTAGACAAATTTCAAGTTTTGACAGATGAACTGTTATGTAGTTGGACTAACAAGAGATAACTCCACCATTGACAAAAAGTTGCTTCCACATACACATCCTTTCCTTCCATTCGATAAAAAAAATTTAAATGCTAATTTGATAATTCCTTCAGGCCAATTTCGCAAAGAAAACATCATTTTGGAATATTAGCAGATATCTTTCTGAAAACTTTGTACAAAAATGGTAAGCGCGCAGCATATTTCAGATTTTGAAGGGTTAAAATCTAATGCCTCATTCACTATGTATATTGCTTCTAATGAGTGAGTTAAATTTAAATGTCACCAGTAGATAAAAGTGTAATTTTTCACTCCGCAGTGCGTAAAGTGCAAACGCACGTTTTCATTTATGTTACTGATGTGTGGTAGCTGACTGTTTCTCTGATTATCAGTGAATTTTTTGTGTGATTTTTATAGTCGGGTTCTATGCGTGTGTGTGATTTGGATCCGGATCTGAAAAAGCTTCTGACTGATTTCAGATTCAAAAAGAATAACTCGGGAAATTCAGCCATTATTAGTATGAAAAATTAATAAACTAATTGAATAATTTTTTACAAGCTTTAACTATTGTAAAATTTAGACTTATCTTAGCCATTTTATGTTTTAATCCTTTATCGTTTTTAGTGAAGGTAGACAGAGAGAGTCACCGTATTATTTTAGACGAGGAAATCGAAGTAAGTTGCGCGTTTTTCTTTCTCCTGACTGTTAAATTACATTTATTTCTCTTATGACCTTCCCTACACCATATATCTATATAAAGCCATATTGTATGATTGTAATCTTTCTCCTTTGCCTATAGGATATCGATTCTATTGATACCCTCGTGGAGGATCATCTTCCAAGCCATCAACCACGTTTCCTTGTTTTGTCATGCAAAGTAACACATTCCTCAACAAATCGTGTTTCCTTTCCACTCTGTTTCATCTTCATTTCTCCAAGAGATGCAAATCCAGAGCTGCAAATGATGTATGCAGGAAGTAAATTAAGTCTTCAGAAGGAGCTGGATATCACCAAAGTCTTTGAGATCCGGGAACTCGAAGAGTTCACAGAGGAATGGTTGATGGGCAAGCTGGACAAATGAAACAACTGCAAGTAAAACATATAACATGCCTCAAAAAAGTTAAAAATTCTTGATTAACTTCTACTATCTATAAAACAATAGATGTGTGATTGATACATATTACGTGTATGACATTGTATTAGAATTTAAAATGCAAAGATAAGTATCAGTAAAACTGTAAGCAATCAGCAGATATATGAATGTTATAGAGTCATTTGTAACAAAATTTTATGATCATCAACCAACAAAAATATGCCATTATGATATTGTTTCGCAATATGTACTGTATGTATATTGTATTGTACTATGTAAAACAACAATCACGTTTAAATGCCTTTCTTTAAATATGAAACGATATTTAGCAACATTATATATATCTCATGTCAAATTATTATATTTAAATTATATATAGCTTTATTATATAATATTCCTGTCTTGTGGCCATAAAAGTTCCCTATTGTTATCCTATAATTATGTACGTAAATCTTACATATATGTTTGTTGTCAATAATCATAATTAATGTTTTAAATAAATCTAAGCATTTACACTTTTCAAATCAGAGAATTTCAGCAATTATTGTTCTCAGCACTGATGGAAGCATATCATATCGTTTAAACGGTTTCTGAAGGAAATGCAATTTTCATCATTTAGGCAAAAAGAAGGGTAGAAATGTTTGTTAATTGTTCGGTCAGGTATTGACACATAATGCTTGACAAAAAGGATAATTATCCAATTAAAGTTTCTACTAATAGGCGTGTCATTTCTTTCCTACTGCTTGTTAGCTTTTTTTTACACGTTTAGAAGGTGGATATAACATTACACGCACAGCCATTGAAATGGATGTTTTGATTTAGTACGCGGCAAACAGAGAGACAGATAATATGCCTAAGATGAGATCATTGGATTTTCGGTCAGTTCAAAGGAAACGTAAACATCAACATCATCACAAAAATACATGGCAAGAATGTAAACATTGCACAAAATAATCACATTTTGTGATTTACCACAATCTAATCAAAGTATTCAATCAATGGTTTTTCCGCGACCACGATTATTCTCCACTATGAAATAGATAATTGCACGCGCATGCCTGCAACTTCACAATAATGTGTGTGTGAATACTAACTTTCTGTCTTTCTGTGTGAATGCACAAGATTCTTCCATACAATTGACGGGGGACCTGGATGCCTGGATTACTCATCACAGATAAATATTTCAGTGGTATGCGTTGGGATATAAATAGTCACAGTGATCCCCTTTCACCTACAAAGTCCTAGTCTTCAACCTTGATTCTTCCAGTAGGTTTAATGCGGAAAAGGTTTTGGTGAATAAACCAGAAGTGAAAGTTACTTTCTCCATTGATTTGAGTGAAAGCTGACAAAATTCTTCCTTCTTCGAGTCACGATATTTACTCAGAACAAAATGTTTATGGACAATGGTTAACAGTTCGCTTGAGAAGATGTATGTATATCAATGATGACGAAGATTTGGTCAGTATGAATGAGAAATCATCAAAACGGAAACGGGGCTCTGATGATGATCAGAAATCAACTCAGGCACGGAAAGTGTATGGAGGTAGAAAACAAGATGAGAGACAGCCTTCCTCAGATCAGCAGAGCGAGGCTAGTATAAATTTACGAAGTATTAATAAATTTTCCTCTGTGAGGGATAGTGTTCAGGAAAAATCTACCTCTAAAAGTTGGATGCATTCAGGAGGAAATGTCAGTTTGGAAATGGGCAATCAAAAGAAAGGTGGATATGAGGTTCTGGAGTATGTTGTGGAACGAGAAGATAAAAGACTGCTGGCAGTATTTAAACTTCCCTTATTGGCCATCGTGTTAATTGTGATATTACGGAGCTTTTTTGTGATTTCTACTTATTGGGCAATATGCTCTGTGGGACTGCTAATACTATTAACATATCTTCATGCCTGGAATACGGTAGTTGAAGGTGCGTAAAAGATTGATCAATGTATCGCATTTGCTTCAAAATTTGTGCTAAATACTGGAGATCTTTGAATGCTAAATTAGTAATTCATGTTTTCTTATTTTACTTATAGAAACCTTGATAGTAACTAGCACACTTGGTATTCAGATGCAGCAGACCAATATTCTTGGAAGATTGAAGTACGCTAAATACGTGCCAATGGAAAATATAAAGGCTGTTGTTATCAACGAGATTATTAGACGGGTTAGTTTGACTATCTCAATGTAACTTTGAACTAAAAATATTCATTGTTTTGTGGCAATTCAAGTTCATCATCGTCTTTCCAATTTAAGTACATATGTTTTTGCTTTTTAATTCACAGCAACGCGTGATTTCTTATCTTCTAATCGTTCTGGAAATGACGGAATCAACTGGCAAAGTGATGGTTCCATTGATGACCGGCACCCTTCCACGACTGAGGACAATAGAACACATTTACCAGCATGTTCAAAAAGTGATATTTTAACCAGTTTTTAGTAACTTCATTTTTCAGAATGTTTTACTTACTCAATAGTCAATAGTAATTGTAGACAACTAACCCTAATTTACAGACAGTGCGTCAATTATTTAATTTAATTATCTATTCAACATGTAAAATGTTTGTTATTGAAATACAAAATCAATTTTTGTGTACAAATTCACAAAAAGGCATTCGTGTCATAGTCATTTAAGTAAATTGCCAATTGACTGTACCCACTTGAACGATTTGTTGTTTACATGTATTACCTATGTATGTATTATCCCTGAAGATGAGAATTGCTTTCACTTCATTTTTCAAAAATATCTTCTTAGGATGTAGTAGTAGTATGTATTTTTGCATCATAAACATATGTAATACAAAATATACCTATGCTATGGAATACACGTGAGAAAATTATATATTTTTGGTTTTAGAATTACATCATGCTCATTTTTACAGTTTCTTATTCCTTAATCTTAGAATTTTGTAGTAAATAATTCATCCAAGAGGAATAATTAATAATTTGGATTGATGTTATGTAATACATTTACGTGTATAGGAGCCCGAGGTGAAAGCGATTATATGGCATGAAGCGTGTATAGTACATTTTTTATGACAATTTATCAATCTTGCCATCTCATACTTCACTTTCACTTATCTATTTCATTTCTTTCTTGTACATAAAGCACCCCATGTTTTAATGGAAACGATGCACAAGAAATTTAATATGTAATTCTAATGTATCGCTTTATTTATGTTATATCTTCTTTAATCTTCATTGCATTTCTAAAATTGAGTATGCCCCTAATCTATTCTCTCTCCCCTCACGTTGTTCGTAGCATCCACAAATCCCAACTAATGGGTACTGGTGTTTGCTCGGAGCTCTATTGCACGGGTAGAAGTGGATCGGGGACTTCTAGCTGTACATCTGTACATCTAGCTCCTTGAAGGATGAAACTTTCTAAGCAAAGTGCAAAGAGATAATCCAAGTGAAAGTATGCATGCAATTTTTCGTGACCGTAATTTTTATTCTAAGAAAGGGTCCAAGTAGCTGGTATATTTTACACATTTGCATAACAGTACACTAATCACTTAAGGAGCTTTGAAGTTTTCTTGACATTACTGTGCATTTTAGTGCGATGCTAAATTTTACTTCAAAGAATCATGTAGAATTGAAGATAAGCAATTTGTAGATATCACAAATCACCCAAATCTTTTTGCACAAAAAGCACCTTTCTCCTTAATCTCTTTCATTCTCCCATTTTACTATTCGCAAAGGTGTCTACTATAATCCGAATACCCCGAAGATTTAACCTGTCATAAATAAAAATGTAATATTGCTAAAATATCAAGGTGAATTGTATGAACGTGTGCATTGAGCTCAGGTATAAGTACGAAACTGCATTCTACTCTACTTGAACCAGAAAAAGCACAAAGTGGGAGAAGAGAACTGTTGCCGACTTTCGTGTCATTGCTTTGCATTAACATTCTTGCCTTCTTGCCGTTTTGCCATCGTTTTACCCAGCAGTTTGCTAGCTTTAGTTGTTGAAAGAAGAGCTCTGAATCTGTTCATAAAGCCTTCAGTCCAGCTTTGGCTTTGCAAGTGGCGTGGCGTGAAGATGACGAACAGAGTCAAAGCGTGATCAAAAGATCATCATTTTCACACCTAATGGGGTAACGGGACGCAGGCTCTCTCACGGATTATTGTTTTACTGTGCCAGGGTCGGGTTACGTGTCATACTTACACGATTTCAGAGATCATTTTCCATTCTTATGTTTGGTCTTTAAACAATAGAATTTAACAATTCGAGTGCATAATTTTGGCTGACGATGATAAGTGTGCGTGCAAGGTGCTATGTACATGACATACATTTATCAGTTTTAAGTGGATAGATCTTTCAATAGCGGAATATTGTTAGCTCTGGATCAGGGATACATACCTACATGCAAAGTTTGAAACATTTAAAGTTTAAAGAAAAAACTGGAAAAATCAAGGACAAATGCACTTCAAGAATCTGAAAATGGAATATGGGGTGACGTGAGACCTGCAAAAATTGGCAAGTATATATACCGTTCTTATTGTGTATTCTTGACCTTGTTTTCCTCATTATTATACTTAATTTAAATAGCTAATTAGTCTCTTGGAAAATTTTCCCTAATAATCTGACACAAAAATCGGGAACGTCAAGTTAGAAGGAATTAGCATTTCAGAATAAGTCTAAAATTAAAATTGAACTTTGCAAATTAACCTGTTAGATCAAACATAGTTTTGTTAGTTGGTGGTCTTTACATATAAAAAACAAGCAGTTGAGCTTTATTTATAACAATATAATAGTGATGGATAAAGAGAGGAAAGAATCCAATGTTATTAGTTGGTTGATTTATGTGCAACAATGTTTGGAAATTCCGAGTAATATCCATAATTAAGTGGCGAAAATATAAAGCGCATAGAAGAATAAATTATGTAAACATGTTTTTGAAGAAAACATTGAAAGTAATAGAATCATAGTTTTGTAGTGTGAGGAAATGTGTTTCACTCACATGAAATTGCTATTAATATGTAGATATCTATGTATGTTTTTTATTTATGACTTTCTGAGGTTTTTCTTTAAAACTGTGATTCGTGAGTTCGTGATGCTTTGAGTACACTTTCCGTTGTTGCGTACTGTGTTTTGAACGCATGATGAAGTATGTAAAGACAAAAATCTTGGATCCAATTTCGCTTGGGAAAAGTGAAAAGAAGAAAAGGCTTCTTGCTTATTTTTCATACAGTAAAAAAAGAAAAAACAAATTTTTATTGTGAAAAATTTGAAGGAAACCTAAAAGTAAAAGATTTCTGTAACTGGTTCACTAGAGACTAGAGGCACTTCAGAGATGAGTCAGGCAGAGTAGAAAACGAAATCAATCAGACTAATAGAGCAACTCCATGCTGGATTTGATATCGTCAGTTAGTAAAATATACTAAAGTATATGACACGGATTAAATTGAGTTTAAAAACCATGTACCCTAAAAAGCAATGCAAACACGACGTTTCTGCCAAACTTGTTCAAAATTATTGGTAGCAAAAAAAGAGGCACACACGGAGACACGTCTTGTAATTCTTCTATTAGATATTGGAAAGAGAGCATGAAATAATGAGAAACATGTGCACTCCATGTATTCGTATTAGCATTGGCATTTCGTTATTATATACGATAGCCGCCTGCAAAAGTGTGAAATGGAATAAATCGTGATCATTATAGGAAAATGGGGGAACACGATTGAAAGGATACATCATCAACTTGATAATAAGACTAGCACCTATATAGCCTAATAACAAGCTTGCAAGGCTGCACTTTTCGTCGAAACAATCCCCATGTTCTTTCTTTATGTCTGTGATCGTGATTGATTATTAATATGTACTGCAATAATGTAACTCTTCGTACAACATACAGTAAATGATAATCCAAGAATCTAAACAATTCACAAGTCTGGGCATTTGCATCGGTATTAATGGTATTATAAAAGCATAATGATATTACAATAAGAACCAAATGCGGACGCAAAAAGAACTATTTTGTTGAACCCGAAGCATTTTTACTTGCGATCGCTTACTCTGCTGTCAATTCATAATAATATGCCACATAAAGTTATGATTCAGTATTTCATTGAGGATCGTAAATAAATAAAAATAGTGATCCTCCTCTCGCAACTAGATTGTCGAAAAAATGAAACAAAACACATATCTTATGTCGGAATAATGTGGAGCACAACCTGTGACATGAAAAAGCTGACAAATTTATTATTGTTTGTGATTGTGATGTAGAGGTTTTATGAGAAAAATACGAGTCTTCTTAGGTTTGGGTGCATTCCTCATAAATACTCCGTGCGAGGTTTATAGGTTATTCGTGTGTGAAGTGAATTCTGTTTTCCGCTAAAATGGTTGCAAAAGCAAAATGAATGAATATAAATGCGGCGATCTACCCTTTTTGTATCGGCATGAAAGAGCTTTCCCGTTTTCCCCCACTTGGCTACGTTTTAATGCGAGCTTTCATTTGTGCAATATTTTACTCTCATACCCTGGCGGTCCTGTATTCAGTCTCATTCTGTAAAACGAAAGAAGTAAAGACACAATAATGGTCTGCCGTGGTGTGGCCACAAACGGTGTGGTCAAAGTAGAAACAGGTTAAAATGAAAATCTGAGGTACTGCATATTCACGATAGGGATCCTAGTCCTTGTTGTCAGACGCATAATGATCCAAATCCAAAATCCGCACGTGTGTTTGCTTATTTACATTTTGCAGAGACATTTTGCATCCAAACACATGCTGACAAAATATGTGTAAAAATATTCTATGATCACATGAGCGTGTCAGGTCGGAATAATAATTTTTTTTGGATCACGTACACTGAATGTAGTACAAATAGGTATACATTACATTGTATATGGCAATAGGAAGAAATATGAACTCCGTGCAATGTAATTTTCAAGCAAAATATTCTATGAATACGATGGTGAGTATCATCTTGTGGGTTTCGTTGTCTTGCGTTTGAAAGTCAATTTGAACAAAACCATAATTCAATATAAAAAATTTGCCTACTCTTTTTATTAACAAAAGTCCGATTTGAACGTAGCTGGCTATTAATGCAATGCAAAAAATGAATGCTAGCATTCTGGGTTTTGTGAGTGTGAGATAATGTAAAGCCATACCTAACCTACGTATGCATAAATTACATCACTTTACTCAGAGCTGACAAAGTCTGCAAGATTAAGTGGGCTTTCTTTCACCACTTTCAGTAAAGGATTTTTCAGTTTTCCCCTGCTTTGTTGTGTATCTCTTTGCAAAAATAATGCATTACCAACCGTTTATGTGTGCATTCAAATTAGGGAGTTTGTTTGCATTTCACCGTCCTGAGAAAAACTTTGAGAAAGTATTTTTGTCTTCCAAATTAATTCGTAGATTCTCCCTGAAATTGGCTTTCCATGTGGTTAACTCGTTCACTTATTCATAAGCTTATTTGTAGAAGCAGAACTTTTTCCTCAGAGAAGTTGCTAGCAAATTAAAGCATGCAGGCGAATAAACTCATCCTTCCACTTATGTATATGGAAAGTATTTAGAAGAAAATGTCACTAGTACGGAAGGGGATGGTGGAAACACACTCCAAAAAATCTTAATTTATATGCTGCCCACTTTTTTGCTGTCATGTTATGTTCGTTACAGATATGTACACAGACAGCAAGTTATATATCATTCAAATGTCTAGGTAGATGAACATTGAAGATGTATATTAATAATATGTGGTTCCATTTACTATGAGCGATTACCCGTGTAACGAGTGTTTGTTTAGCTTTCCAGAAAGATATTAAAACACTGGCACTCATAATTGCACCCTATTCTCATGTACGATTACTTTTGCATTGTTTTAATTTGTTTCAATAGTTCATGTTTAGATGCATTTAATGACTATTTTCAATGTTCTCTCCTTCAAATATGCTACATTATCTTGTAATGCCGTAAATGCACAATAATTTCATATGCAGATTAGTGTGTAGTTTTGCAGAGGATAGCTAATAATTTTCACGAAGAAATTAATAGAAAGTATAACTACGCAGAATTTGTAGTGGTCATGGCCGTCGTGGGAGATAGTACTATATCATTACCATTATCTTACATAAAAACGAACTTGACAGTGAACACCAGCATTGAAAGGAGATAAAACATATGAAAAACTCATTTTACGATGTTCCATTACTATATCGGTAGATGCTACATAGCCATATTAATAACTTTTTATTCTTCAAACTTTGCATGCAGTGTTGATCGGAGGATATTTGATAGACAATACTGCCAAAATTTCAAGAAAATGTAATGCTGCAATTACAACTCAGTAAAAAGAGGCCATTTTGTAATTTCACATGCTTGCTTCGAGCAATGCACCATTTCGGCTCAGTATCAGTATAGTATAGGTGCATGTAGGGAAAATAACCTTTTTCAACTTTGACTTGTATTGCAAATTGCAATTAATAGGTATGGCACGTGGATTCATTAGATTATAGACTTTAATATATACAATATTATAAGCACATATGGAAAGTACAAAAAATATCTTTCTACTAACCCCGATTTGCCGATTTCATTAACTTTGGTTTTTGATCAAATAAAGTGCATTTTGTATGATCTATGCTTTTATTGTCTTTTGAGTAGTCATATAACTTTGAACTATGGGAGTGGTGCGTCGGGTGAGCGAATATGTAAAACCTTTAAAAATACACAACTATAACACAACGACACCATAAGTCTCTACCCACATGAAGGTATACCTAGTTTTTTTTCAGTTCCAGTAAAACACAGGACATATAATCCTTTTAGTCCATGTTAACAGTTTTTAAAAAATTCTGTTGAATTTATTCTCGTTTCAATATCAAGATCGTGTATAAACGTTATACAATCATCCCTATGTATTCTTCGAAGCAATCTTTGATCAACAATCATTCGCTGGCATGCTAAACCATTAGCGAGAAATGAAAACGGAGTGATGAAAGCAACAGAATTTTTAATAAAAATTTGGTCATTAAACTTTAAGGCGCGGTCGGCCATAAATGTAGTTGTTGATGGAGTTTTGAATTTATGAATAGTTTGTTTGAACCGTCTTGTATTTTTACACGCGATACATCAAAATTATCTGATGGATGAAGATGCTTTCTTGCGTTTAAACTGTTGCTCGTTTGTAGAGAACTCAGAAAATGATATCGTCTGTCTTTGGACGTTTTGAGTAACATATGATAATAAAATTACTTTTCTTTGAATAATATTGCTCTCTTCCTTTTCGAATAGCAAATATTTTTAATATGTACATGCCTAAAATATTTGATTTAAACCAGATTTTGCTTTTAAATTCCATCGCTCTGCTTCAGGCAAATTGGTACATATATATTGTTAACCTTTCTACAGCATAAATGTGCGCAACATCGATATTGGGTAGCACGGTTTCAGTCGTATGAAATGAAAGCATAGTTTATGAAATTCTTGAGACACATAAGCGGAAAACAAAGTAGCATTTATCCAGTGCGTAGAAAATACTTTCTGCGCTCCCGGATATTAATATCTTTCTTTTCATCGCGCTCTTACTCTTTGAAGTGCACAAATCTTTCCATCAATTCAAAAATGAGGAAGTAAAAGTTCACAGAAAGTTGCCAATAGAAGACATAACAGTTTATCATGCATCTTTCCGGTACACTTAATAAATCAGCAAAGTTCATGATAACCTGGTATAAACTTCCGTTTCAAAGTTAAAATGTTGAGCAAAGAATCCCATGCAACTTGCTACCGGATCAGCATATTTTTGAGAGCTCAGTACTGTGTTATGTATCTTGCACACTATTTGCAAGCTTTATTTGCAAAATAACATCAAACTAACTCCATTGACAGTTTACTAATCAAAGACTTGATTTTGACAATAGACCTAAGAATAATTATAATAATAATATCGATCAGGTTGTCAAAACTTGATAATTACTTGCATTACAAAATTCGTTTTGATTTGAATAGATTTGTTTTTGTGCTTTCTCCAGTAAATAAATTTTATAAAAAGATTATAGGGATATATAAAGCGGAAATTAATTAATTGAACTCATCAACCAAAATATCAGGAGTTTTTGTACCAGCTTTTAGCACGTGACTAAAGAAGGATTTTAATTACAACGTTAAGAATTATTTTAATTATGAGATTGAGACATGCATGACTTTTTAATTGATTCTGCACGTGTTATGCAAAATCCTAATCAACAAAAGTATTATTGCGCCAACGTGAATTAAGGATGGTACGTAAAAACTATCACAATAATACGCACTATCATTGTAAAACGGTACTGTATTGTAATTTTGGTTCATATTGGGAAAACTAACCTAACAGACTTTTTCTTTGTGAAAGCGAAATTCCTCCAGGCATCCCCATAATTCCTGCAAACTTCATGCAACGAATCTCTTATACACGTACGTCGCACTGGGTATATTTAATCTCATAATCTAACAAAATTGCAGTTCTTTTTAAGCATTGTTTGAACTAGATCAAAAAAGTTGACAGTGCAATGATACGTGGGTGTATGTACCTATATGCATCAGTTATTTAGGATTTGCGTTTATGTAAGCCTACACAACAATCTGCGTGACAAGATCTACCTGTTTCTAGAAGGGAAGACAATGACTTTTATTCTTCTTTGTGATACCAGATAGGTTTACACACTTTTCAGATATCAACTGATCTACCAAAGGATCATGCAACTTGATATATTATTCATTGGATAACAAAGTATTCCACAATATCACAATATCAACCACAAAGGGTACAAAACCGAATAAAACTTGTGTAAGGTAATATTTGGAGTATGTATTTCAAACAGAAGTATAGCCTTATTTTTTCTGGGAAGGTGCGTTTTTGTGATGTAATACCTACCCTTGATTGAGGATTTTCGATTATTATATGTGCCTCTTCTATTTCTATACACAATGAATGCGTTCATCTGCACAAATCTCATGGCATTCGCATTTCTCTCAGGTTCCCGCATCTCTACATTTGTGTGGGAAAGTAGCAGGAACGGCAGGGTAGAAACAAAACGATAAATTGGATTTTAAAGCATTGGTATTGAAAATCACGAAAAACTAGAAACATAAGCTCAATTTCTTCCTATTCTCTCCTGTTAGGCTTTTCCCAATGAGAAGACGAAGCGACAGAGAAAGCAAGCCATAAGAGAAAGATGCATCGTGCGCCCAATAAATAGTTTAATTAAAGATAGAGAGAGGTGCATGAATAGAAGCTATGACTATATGCATTCATTCAACCGAATAAAGAGATGTGCACATGTGCCTTATCAATTCTACCCTTAACTTCTCGCTTTCTTCCAGCTTTCCTCCTTCAATGTACAGTTTCAAGACAAACGTCAGTAATGAGCACCCAGGGAAATGTTCAATACGTCTACTTTCACATCTCTCTTTCCCTGTATTATTTATACTCATTCAATTACAGACCTCTGCTCAAATTCTGCTCATCAGCCGGAAAACCCTCACTTGCTACTTTTTGCGAACACCAAAAAGCTTTTATTTATTATTCCCTTTTATGTGTATTTGTATATTCCAAAGTCATACGAAAAACATGTCCGGTGTGCTCCCTTTTTCTTTCAAAAGCTCAAGGCATTGGAACAACAAGTCGAAGATTTTGTAGCATAACTGTATTATTTGATTTCAGCAAAACCCAACATTCAACATTTTGATACATAAATAACATAGTATAAAGCCAATGCCATGCAATTCGTCGTCCGTCACATAGTAAGCTAGAAAACGATAAGTGTTTATTTTGTTATGCCTAATAGTAAAAGTCATATTCTCTCTTGTTTTGCCACATAGCAGAGTCATGCATATTTTTACTTTTATTATAACGTGTCAGCTTTAGAAACCAGATACATGGTATAACTGGCTTAAATTTTCTACTAAAGTTATCATCGACTCTTTATTTTGTGGCATGATAATATTTCTTGTTGCTCAAGAGTATAGGGAAAGTGCAAAGATACTCACGACTGTTCCCTATACTTATTTTTGTTCATTGATCATGTATATGAATGTAGATTAGTAGATCAGGAAGATAATATGCGGTATTTCTTTTCATGTGTGGCATTCAAAATAAAAGATTCATATAGATGTCGGATTTCTCGGTAAGTATGAAGATTCATATTGCATTCATATGAGCTGTAAAAGTGGAAATAAATAGTGTTTTTTGTACATGAAGACATTTGTTTGAAATCTGATTTATAGTTGTTGTGTTCAGATATAAAGAAAGCGAAAGCGTTGAGTTAAAAATACATGCCTACTTGTCAAAAATTGCTTGATGAAAAATTGCGAGCAATTAACGGATTGCAACTTTGCAGCTGTTTCGTATCAATTCTCTTTTATATATTTGATATCAGAGCAAAAGCAATTTCTCGAGAAGTTAATGCAGACATACACAAAAGAAAACTTTTGGTTACGTTGACTGAGTTTGATTTCATAGGCTTTTACTTATTTAGTTCCAATGTTACAGATCTAGGTTTCTTGAAATTGACTAGCGTGCCATATGTATCAGTGATCTTATTGTAAGAGTAGTGTGAAAAGTTAGGAAACTTCCATTGTCATGTAGTCGCTATTTTCAAACACTGTCTGGCTGCGTTTTGTCTGGTGTGTACCGAGTACCAGCTCAGGCTTTCAATTTTTGCAAGTAATGTTTTATAATATAAAGCAACCTCACAAGTTGTTTTTGTATCAAGTTAGTACGAGCAAGAAATCTGAAATTTATTATAATGGTTTTACATATTAGAGCTGGAAAATAAATTCCACCAGCAGCTCGAAGATCACAGTCATCTTCCATGAAGTTTAGAAGTTACCTGTGTATCAATCCGTCAAGTG